>JAQFYM010006200.1:0-12062 GCA_034694785.1 Agrenia bidenticulata
AATAAAATGAAGGTAACATATGCGGATAAAACCTTGATTATTGTATATGATACATGAGAGAGGTATCTCAAAGGACACAACCCGGAAAATCTAATAGTAATAATTTGTAAGGAAATAACCTTGTTCTTGATATCATCATTACGTGATGATTCACAATAAAACAAAATTATGATTACGTATATACGTAATCAAGCATTACCTTATGAAATCCACATTTTGAGAGCTCACATTGGAGACTCGATTCAAAATTATGCAAACTACTGGGCTCAGATGGGACCTTTACGAATTTATGACAGATTTCTTAATCACAGATCTAAGTCGGACATAAAATTGTTAGTTCAGGATGAGGATCCACGATTAGAAGAGATTCGAAATCTATTTCGTTCCTTTAATAAAACGTACGTTCCTTATAATTGGTTTGAACGTGACTCTTCGTACATCACATATCTTAACTTGAGCTTATTCTTTGAAATATCTTCTCTCCTGGCCCTTTCCGCCAGTTTACTTTTCATTGTTAAGCTACGGCACTTGATTGTAGATTGTCTTAGAAGAACCCAATGTTGGTTACTGTACATATGGAAGACGACATTTCTTCCACCAATTCTGGCCATAATACAAGTGCTCTGCTCTCGCAATCCTCATACTTATCCAAATTAAAATTTAACTGCTATAAATTTTGTAGTTTTTCGACATATGTGCAATATTTCTAAGACAATATATTGCCACAAATATGTATGAGCATATAAAGTTTTTAGAAAACATTGCAGAAGCAAACTACTTAAATTTAACTAAACACTTAATTGTTAGAAAAACTAGTATAAAAAATAATATTGTTGGTCATGAGGTTTAATATGCTATTATTTTTAAGAGTACAGTAGCAAAATCAAAAATAAAAGCCATATAAATTTTTAATATTATTATTTGAGTTATTTTATTTCCAAAATTAACAATTGAATCTGTATCATAACTTTTTAACATGAAAGTTAAACATTTTCTGTTTAACAATATGGTTGTAAATAAAATTAGATTTCAAAAGATGCACACATAAACTAACATAACTTTACATCTTTATTAAATACATACATCTACCAATAAATATTGACACTTTCATTAAAGATGGACACTTAAAATAATGTTGGTCGGACTTTTTAGTTATCTACTTGTTCAAGCAATTCAAACTTTATTCCAATGTTTAAAGTCAATCATACAAAATTATCTCGTTAAAAAATAGAATAGCTCGAAACTTATTTAAGTAAAATTTTATTTGAAAGTATTTCTTGCTAGACCTTCTCAGTGTTACCGCTTATAGCGTTGCACTGAAATGGCAAACCAAATCCTTTACATTTATCGCCTAATAAAGTTCAGATTTCAAGCTACGGCATTTTCCTAGTTAATTGAAAGGAATTTAAAATCATATATTGTTAGTGGTTATTTCTAACATTTCATGCAACTTATTGTTAGACTTCTTGTAGACAATCGAATCCCGTTTGCCATGGATATCACTAAAATGAATATCCATAAAGTAATAGCTATAAGTTTTTATCCATAAATAAAATTAAACGAAAAAAATTCATCTTTCTCTGGTGAATGTTGCTTATTACTTAGCAGCAACTACGGAGTTGAAGGGGAATCAAAGAATTTCTGAGGAAGCACTACAAGAAAATTGACAACGTTATTCGAAATAGAGAGATACATCATGTCAATAGAGACACTCTTTACTGACAAATATACACCCATTTTAACACCGAAAGGTTTCAAACTTTGCATTTCCCGACGGAGAATTTTCTACCGCACTTGACGTCGTGTGACGGACTTATGAAAGTTAAATGAGGCATTGTGGACCGATGCTGCAGTATTTAGCACCAGGGTCACACAAGCATGTCAGGGAACATAAAGGAAATGTAAGAAATTCGAAAAATGGGATTCTATACAAACGTATTTCTCTAAACGTCGTCATTGAAGTTAACATGGCAAAGAGACAAAGGTGGTAGAATCCAGAGGAGTTGAAATATTGAATCAGAACCTCCACTTTTCGAAATTTTTGCAATTTTATTGATAAATCGCTCCTTTTTTTTGTTAAAAAATTGCCAACAATTACTCGACATTTTATTAAGACAGTTATGTATAATGTCTTACCAGATAGCGTTGAGCCACAACTAACTAACTAACTAAGCGACTAACGTAATTGTAAAACTATGCAAAACATCATGAATGATTGGAATTGCGGATCCAAGCTTTGAAAAGATTTCAAATAGTGTGTAAAGAATAAATGAAATGGCATTGTAGGTCCAATTTTCTTCTATATAAATAAGATGATACAAGTAAAACGTCTTAAGAGGAATGGCCAGGAACATAAATGTAACGGAAGAGACAAATGAAAGGGCTCCCACTTCGATTGCCACAAGATGCAAATCCAGTTCATCCAACCTTCCTATAATTGCCGGGTTGTCGCACCCGTATTTACCTTAAGTTTCAAAGTTTTTAAAGTCAATAATATATTTTATGGAGAATTTTTTTTAAATATACCTGTTAAATACCAGATTTTAGTTTTCAAGCGTATTAGAAATGAATAAAAATCCAAATGATCGCAGTGTGACCATCATATTAAGCCTCATATTCCCAACTAAATATAAACACGACACGTAAATAAAGACTAACTGAACTGAACTGTAAAACTTACAGAGAGTAACTGACTGTAAATAGTAAAACAAGCAAACCTGACCAAAGCATCTGTATTTTTTGAATTTCTCAACTTTGAAAATTCTATTGAGTAACTTCAAACCGTTAAAAACTGCAATTATTTCTTGTTGATTGGATCTCGCGTTATAAGAAGAAACACAGGCCCACGCGTAAAAGATGATCCAATTAATGATACAGATGACAACAAAAAAATCTGATCCTCACCTTGCAGTTCCATTGTGAATGCATAGGACAAACAAATGGTGAATAAAACGTAATGCCCTTCTGCTAAATGACGGCAATACTTGCAAAAACGAGATTCGCAAGCACAGATAGTCTCATCTTTAAAATCCCAGTCGTAAGGTACAGTTTGTAAAGATTTGCTTTGTAAAATTAGCCAATTGATAATAAAAAGGGATTGACTTGTCAGCATTTCGAATGCTGAAAGAGTTACCAACTTTTTTGTTTTAAAGAGATTGGAGAAGATTTTTAAAAAAAATTGCAAGTGCTTTCAAATTATTTTGGTTTTCGGTTTTTCTGGGCGAAAATCAAAATAACCAATACACTTTGATTTATGATGATGATGAGAAAGGTCATAGGTAATAATGTAAATGTTTCTTAGGTTTGCACCATACAGGGAACTCTCAAGGGTTCAGGTCAAAGTTGACCATTTTTAACATTGGCCTAGGTTACAAAAGAATAGACAAATTTCGAAAACTGAAAAATCGTACGTCAAAACAACCACCCGTATCCACTTGAATCATTGATAGGAGGGGTCATGAGGATATGATGACTAAAATTTGGGGTTGCCACTACGTAGGGAACTCTTTGTATAAAAAAATTAACAAATTTTTCTAAACAATATCAACAAGTTCAAAAATGTTGAGTTTATTATGAATTCTTACATAGTTTTGAGTTACATGGTTGGGTAGCTAAAGAAATTATAATCATTTCAAGTACCCACATGACCTATATGCGTGAAAAAAAAAATTGACCCGAAAGTGACCCCGGGTCAACTATTTTCAAAAAATTAAAATTTCTTTACGAGTTCAAATCTGGAGTCCTTGAAGAGCATCCAAACCTTTACGCGAGGGACTTGTGATTTTATTTCGGCTTTGTTTTTAAATTCGAAATAGCCCCAGATTGTAGTCAATCAAACTCCTCTTAGCCGAGGTTACAATAATTGATAACACAGTGTACTTGGAAATAGGAAGACTGATAGTTGGCTGTCAGATTCATTGTCTTGCATCGTCGACTTTCGCGTACGTCCATAGATGAGAAAAAAAATAAAGCCTAAACCGTGGAATACAGGTAGCCATAGTTACATATGATGTTTACGATTTGAAAGGAACACTTTTCAGTGAAGTCTGTATGGCAACAAACGGGAACAATTGTGAAATCGAAATTAACATCAAAATTGGTCATTTAAATTTAGGTAGAAAATGTATACTCAGGATGAGAAATAACAAAAGGATCATTGTATTGTTACAGATGATGATAACCTAATCATTTCGACAACATTTTTTGACGATCGATTAAAACTTTTGGATTTACATTATTTCTTGACACACATTGAACTTTTCACGAAGTGTTTCTTCTACCAGTCTAATTAAAGGATGTCATCATCAATATTATTAAAGCATATTTTTATTCTGTGTGTTGTTAATCATAACAATTTAATTTAATTATATAAATATACAACTCTTATCTTTGTAAAACTCTGTTTTGATAAAATTTTAACCAATCTACATACATGATGCAATAATTACATGCCCAAAAATAATTGTAAATGGTGTTTTGGTTTGATTTACACTACTATTCTCAGATCACTTCGAGGTTGGCTTGGCTTCTTTGTCATCAACTGCATTGTTTTATTTTGGACGATAATATCTCGTCGAAATTGGTTGAATCTTTTTCTTTCTAGTCCTTGTTGCTTCAAGTGTATGAGTGTTTAACGGCCAAAACTGAGGCTGATATCTGTAATGAGGTCTTAATTAATGTATCCTGGACTTGTGAAGAAAGGGGCACTGAACCGGATAACTCGTGAGGCATTGTTCTAAGAGTTGTAAATATTTGTTGGTGGTTGGTTATTTGTTGGTTATTTGGTTGGTGACAGTAAAAGCACTCGAACTGGTCAAAGTCAGTCTGAACTCCTTGAGGATCCTGAATCGAGAAAAGGTCACGTTGGAAAAAATGATGACAGACGAGAGAATATTGGCCCTCTTGGATCTCTCTGGACTCAGAGTGGACCCCTCTCACAAATCTTCCACGTCAAAATCCGTGAAGGGTCGTAGTTCGTGTTCAACATGGTCTTTCAGAGCCCTATTTTTCAGATGATATTCATCTCCAATGGAATCCTCGGCAGCCTAATTAGCAGGGTTCAAGACTTCACGGATTAGGCTGGGAGCTTGTAATCTCGATACGTCGTGGAGGATCAGTATTTTTCGATGAGAATTATATTCTTAATCACAGCACTTTGTCAGGACACGGGTGCGGCCAAAGCTCGAAATTTTTTGAACGGTCTGGAATTGATTGACAATTTCTTGGAGTCAATGATACTCGAGAAGAGTCAGAATTTCCAAGACGTCAACTCGGACATTATCTACGAGACTCTGAAACTTCTCTATAATCTCATTCATGATATTGTTCCGGCAACCGAATCGGACATTGATCGGGATGACCTCATTGTGCTCAAGAGAATCAGGAGGTCATCCAGATGTCTCCTATTCCGCAAAGAGGTCGCGAGTCCTTCCAAGAAACTAGAAATTCGACGTCATTCAGTTGACCTTCTCGCAGGAAATCCCCCTCCGTGTTTTAATGAGCTTACTCCCGAAGTACCGAGGTGGGGTCAAGTGAAGAGTTAAAATGCCAGTTGGAGTTGTTGGACATGAAAGCTGTATAGTCGGTCGTAGAATTTCTGGACAGTAAATTAGACGATTTGAAGAATGGGGCCTCCACGGAGAACTTATGTTGTTTGCACAACATGCAAGGAACGAACAGGCCGATCAGAAAGTACCTGAAACAGCGCATTCTGCTTCCACAGAATCGAAAAAATGTTATTGACCGACCAGAAGTCGGTAATACGCTAAGTAACAAGCTATCGACCTCTCCGCTGACAAATATATAACAGAGCTAGTGCCAAACCTCCTATTCGTTCTTATCAAGGAAAGTGTGAAGAAGCTGATCAAGTACATGGGATATGGAAATGCAGCGGGGCTACTGGCCAATCGAGGGCTTATGCAGGGGGGCAAGGCCCCTGTGGAAAAGTACTCGGACTCTGAGACGGAAACTGACACGGAGGATTACAAGGAGGTGGAGGGTCACCAGGTGGAAGGTCCTTTACACCTGGAGAGGCCGGATCCTGTGAGGGGGATGACGGATGAGCAAAAGTTGGTGGCAACAATGAAGTTCAGCAACATAATCGAAAAGATGGAGAGGAACAGTGCCATCAAACCTTGCAAGATTGGGCCGGATGTGCGACCGGTGACGATTCAGCATGTACTTCAGCTGCGTGTGGCCTTGCATACAGCTCTTACGAATATGAAAGCGTATGACTCTGAATCCGATTCGGACAAAAAACCTGAAAATACTTGTAATTCTTTTTGTAAATTTCGTTTGTACAATATATTTTTCTGGGCGACAATCAAAACAACCAATAAACTTTGATTTATAGTGATGATGCGGAGGGTCCTAGGCACTAATAAAAACGGTTCTTAGGTTAGCATCACACAGGGAACTCTCAAGGGGGTAGGTCAAAGTTGACCATATATAACATTGGCTTAGGTTACAAAAAAACAAACAAAATTCTAAAAATGAAAAGTCGTACGTCAAAACAACCACCCGTATCCACTTGGATGTTTGATAGAAGAGGTCATGAGGGTGTGATGAGCAAAATTTGGGGTTGTCACTAACTAGGGAACTCTTGACAGAAAAAAAAATTTTTTTTTAAAATCAAGATAGACCCCAGATTGTATTGCATCGACACTTATTTTGGGAAATGTTTTGTGAAACAAATTTACAAAACGTATTTGTCTTTTAGTTTATGCCTAAAAAAGTAAAATTATTTTGTAGGGGACCCTGATAAAAATGTCCAAACGTAATTTTAAAAAAAAATTAAGTTCAAATTCATTTTTCCCCTTTCTGCCATCTTTATGCTTTATTTTTATCAGCTCAACATTAGCAACTTGTAGTGGTTACGAAATCGGGGAAATAGTAGATTTAGTAAGATGACAATGACAATAATTAATATTCAGAATTCGTTTTAATCACTATAACTTTTGACTATTCATTGCAAGTGCATTCATGACTATAATTTTGTGGCGTAATTCAACTGATCAGTTATCTAACTTAGACGCAGCATGTCAAAGTATCTGGCTTTGACATAGGGTAGACTCCATTCCTTGATAGCCCCACGGGCAAACATCGAGTTCACTCTTTCTTGAGGAACCAAGCCTATTTTTGTAGTCGAAGGCATCACGAATCGTTGTATTATTTCAGCAAGAAATGCTTGGTTTGAAATTAGTTCATCCTCAATGATAGTTCCCTCCTCCGGAACTGCAAACTTCCATGGCACTTGAATGTTCACCTTCTGTACAGATTCGGATGCTATCAACTCCATCATCGCACAAATGTATAACTGGTGGTCTCGGTCATTTTCCGGAATGATCTGTAGAAACTTATTGCTACAAACGTTCAATTGGTCCTCCCAACCCGGAGGTGTGCCATATACCCTCGGCAAGATCTTGCGGACATAATCCTCCAGCAGCTGCAATGTTTGGAATGAATGATCAGTGTTTATAGAGTATGCTATATTTGGCATTGCAATCTACTTACACTCATTCTGGCGTACAGACTTTGTGGTCGCTCATTTCCAGACCCTGGTCCTTCCCTTCTACGCGTTGTTTCAAAGTCAGTACAGCTTTGTGAGATGGGGAATGCATACAACTTGCCATTTCTGTAGTCTACATAAACAAGTACTTCATTCTGTATTGGTTGGTCATAAGGAAGGTACCGTACCAAGACCACCAAGACATTTTTCCTGACAATCTAAAGAAAATCAAATGCGTCTATAATAATTGTACACGGTGGTTTTAAGTTTTATTTTTACCTCGGTAATTTTATGTTGCTCCTCTTTAATGTTAAACTCAGCTTTCACTTTCAGAGCTTCATTAGACTTGGCTGATGCACTTGCTGACAACAGTTTATAGTTGGGCACGTAGTAATAGTAACCAATGTTTGCATTGTTTTCAGAATGATGTTTGCAAATGCACTTTATTATCGCTTCCATACCGTTAAACGTCAACTTGTATTTGGGGTGTGGTTGTAACTTTTCAAGGTCCGATGCCCTGATTGTATTTCCATGCACTTTGCCAAAGTTTTGGGAACGGAGTGATTTATCAATCTAATTCGATTGTAAAATATTTTTAGTTATTCAGATTTTTATTTGCTACTCTAAACCATACCAAGATCTATTACCGTAATGAAGCAATTGGTCGCTGGAAACTTGAATTTCGTTGGAATGCTAGCATTGTCCACAAACACTCTATTCTCAGTAATTGTATATCTGAGCATTTCGGCTTGCTTTTCAAGCATCCAAATATTTGGTGGTAGATTGTATGCAGGCATCAAGTTACCAACATTCAACGAATCTATACCAAACAAAATGAAACCGATAATGCTAATTTTAGCATATAATAATCTGATGAAATTACCAGTCAGGTTCTGTATGAAATTGTTGACAAAGTCCTTATGCCAGAAATGATCTTTACTCAGACCGGTGCTCATTTGGTTCACCGTCAGATTCACACTTTGAACGATGATTCTTACAAATGCTTTGACTGTCTCGGTTTGTACGGATTGGATGTTCTGCAAGTCGTTTGTACTGAGTTGATATACATTATCCTTATTGTAGTATTTATACGACTGCATAACACTACACGGAATTATAGGATGGTCGAAGTAAGGCTTGATTGGGGGATCAAGTCTTGAAACTCTCATATACCAACTTTTTCCTTCTTCAGGCTTTGGAACACGTGTTAAAGTTTTGTACGCTCCTAGACGGTTGCAGATTTTTTCACCGATTGTGTTCGGGGGTGTATCGTCCTTACTGTATATGTTGGTTGACATTACATCTGATGAAGGATAAATGTCAATTGCATGGTAAACACATCATGTTTAAATAAAATGTTACCTATTAGGGTAATCGGCACCACCGGGGATGGTTGGTCACTGCATTCTCCAGGAACTGCTGGTCCCGGGAAAGTTTTCTTGTGCGGGGGCGATACCGTTGCAGCTGCATCAGGTGACTTGGGGTCAGAGATTTTACGTTTGCTCCTTGCAATGGGTAACTTTTTCTTTTTCCCCCCTGGAGAATCTAGCCCTTTGGACAGAGAGGCTGCGAGTCCCACATTTCTTTTGATAGGAGGGGTAGGTTTTTTGTAACCGGTGACAGATTTTGGTGTGTAGGTAAACCGGGATTTAATTGACCGGAGGCAAGGTTGTGAGAGATACATTTCATGCCGAGATGAAGTCGGTTTTTCTTTACTTACCAAGTTAGGATTACTGGCTAACAATGCCTGGCGTTCTCTCTCCTTTCTGTTAGAAAGTCTCGTATCTGGCCTACTGACTGTTTCTGGATTAGAAATTATCTCTCGCTCCAGTCGGTTCATACGTCTTGTCCTGTTAACTCCGGCATCGAATTTTCTCAATATCTCTAGCCTCTGTTTATTTAGCGTCAGTTTCTCGCTCGGCCAAAGCTTGCATCTGCCATCAGTAGTGGTCTGGATTCCTGGAAATGTCCTCCAGGTGTTAATAGCGGGTCTGAGCCAAGCTATTTCCTCAGCTGTAGGTTCAATGTCCGGATCCGATTGCAGTTTCAAGATAATAGTTTGAACTACCAGTCTTTCCTTGTTGCTGCTATGATCGTAGTTAATGGCAGACTCTGGCGTTCTCTCTTCTGTGGTACGGCCGGCCGGCCGTGTGCTGGTTCGATTGGCTTCTGCCCTTGAAGTTGAAGGTTGCTCTTCATCATCCGTAGCCACTGGAACTGTGGAAGCTGGTGTATGCCTAGACGGGTACACATAGTTGGCGTCGTATATTTTTGACCACATTCCCGCTACCTCGATTTCCACATCATTTTCATTTCCCTGTGCAGCAACCACTTCATCAGCTTGAGTGTCCTCATTCTCCTTGCATTAAAAAAATATGCTATTAAGAAACTGTTAACTGCATGCACAAAAGTTATGGTAGATACATACTACAACTTCCATTTCTTCAACATTGGCAATTGGACCAGGCTGGATTTCCACTTGCTCTTCCACAAGAGGTTTTTCCTGTGCAGCAACCGCTTCATGAGCTTGAAGGTCCTCATCCTCCTTGAATTAAAAAAATTTATAATTAAGTAATTGTCAGCTGCATGCACAAACGTTATGGTAGATACATACTACAACTTCCATTTCTTCACTATTGGCAATTGGACCAGGCTGGACTTCCACTTGCTCTTCCACAATCGGTGTGGTATGTTGATTGTCCTCTTTGTCGGCCATGATAGTGGTTGCTATTTCTGACTGTTTTTGAAAACATTTCAAAAGTTAATTAATGCATGAGCAAAGATAAATTGCAAGAATATTGTAAATGAAATTACCTAAAACTTATCCGTATGACCTCTGAATTTCTTGACGGACGTGTAAAATTTTCTGTAACTCCTTTCACGCGTTTTGACACTTGACTAGATAAAAATAATAAAGATTTTTGTGGTCGTAGAATAATCAATATAGGTGGCTAACATGGCAACTCGTACAACATTGACATAGTTACTTATGGAAATGAATTGTTATGCTTACTTACCAATTAATTACTGTATGTCACCTGCTGTCACAGCTTCCCCACGTCCAGTAGCAAGTGGCAATCAATTCTAACATTGTTTGACTACACCCGCCAATTTGTAATCATTCAACACGTGTTGAGCTACTCATTTTAACTTGTCCATCCTCACCTTGGTAACATAACACTCTGGGATATAAAACACAAACAACAGAAGTGACAGAATAATTAAAATTCGTATTTTTACGTACCTTGTTCAGAAATTATCAGTCGAAATTGTCAACTTTTTATAGGATAGTGACTAGCGACGTAGATTTCGTTCCAGACCTCAAGTAGCTTCATTCCTTACCAGCAATAAATACGGATCGGTTAGTATTGGTATATCATTTTAATGGAGAGTAATGTTTTAATCAATAACCGATAAAATTGTTACTGTTGTTACTACTTTCAGTTATGGTGGATGTACCCCCACCGATAGGGCTGTTTAGTGCACTTCATTCACGTAAAGAAGTGCATAAAGATGACACTGCACACTTCCATACATTCAAATACTCTTCAACGCTGGAAGCAATCGATTTCACCATAGCTCCTACAGCGGACGTTCACACTTTTAATCATGAAGAGTGGCGATATATTATTGCCAATATATTGGGGGTGCAAGAGTACCAAGACAAGTTCGTACACCACCTTATGTGTAGATCAGCTGCGGAACTAAAGAATGACATCAAAACCAACCCTGAAGCAGTAAGCACATTGGATTTCAATATTAAACATATAAATGTTAATAGTAAAATTTATTTAATTTTGTCCAACAGTTTCAGATTGCTGATGCTGCCAGCCCTCAGTATATCTGGACGGAGCAAAAAGAACTGGTTATTTCATTCGTGTGGAGTCCGGCTGCCGTGGATTATACTGTGTACAGATCCGAAAGTTTTGTTCTACTGGAGCTAGAAAAGAACGCAGATGGTGTTTTCCAAATCCCAATCGGAATAGCATTTTTTTCAAATAATATTGAAACTGGGGACACCATTCCTACTTTCAACTGGAAGATGGTTGAGAAATTCCAGTCTGACTACGTAGGTTGTACTGACCAGTTCGTATATTTCTATTGACGCTATTCGCGTCTCAACTGATTTTGCAAGAAGATTTACTAGATTGCCTTTAAATTCAAACGTAGTTATCCCATAACTATTTAATTTGACATGAACTTGTTGCAAGATGGAATAAATCCCTAAATTTACTGTACTAATTTTACCCCATGCGAATTTTTCATTGTTGCACTAAACCATGTACTTGTTGCATACAACAATTCCAAAGTAGTAGAGCATGTTAATAAGAAGTGTAACTGGGCAAAAAAAAAATTTTTATTTTTAAATTTCGTTTGGTCAATTTTATCAGGATCATCCACAAGTAATGTTTACTTTTTAAGGGATATAGTAATTGATATACATTAATCGTAAATATTTACGCCAAAAAATTACTCTTAAAATTTGCTTAAAATTTTTCTGTCAAGAGTTCCCTACTTAGTGGCAACCCCAAAATTTGCTCATCACATCCCCATG
>JAQFYM010006201.1:0-12060 GCA_034694785.1 Agrenia bidenticulata
CCCCCCCCCCCCCCCCCCCCCCGCCCTTCCTACGTCACTGATACCGATAGTTGTAAAAACATATTAAAAAGAGAAGCATTGCCAAAAACCAACTATAATCGTGTAAAACGACGTATGTTTCTTGGTATTAGTTGTGCACTTACGTCAGTTTTGATAAAAAGAAAATTATCCATAACCTATTTTTTGCAGTCTTATCGGCCAAAAAAAAATCAATTTCATCGCTATAAAAAAGATGTCAAACTGTTTAATACAGGCTTAATGAAATATTTGTGTCTACTTTATACAGACACAAAAACGTTTTTGCAATTGTTTTGCTTGGATATTATGTAGCGTTGCAGTTCCGGTATTCAATGGTCAACCAGAAATTATAATAGAGCAGCACAATAGAATGTAACTTGGTAACATTTGCCAATGGTTTTGAATTTGTGCTATATGCCTGTTTATGTTTGGAAAAATTATTTTTTTTATAGATTAGGTAATCAATCACAAATTTACTTCGATAGTTTATAGCACAAAACATGAAAATTTACAATACCACAATATGGTTAAAAGGTAATAGAGTTCTTTATCCGCATCATATGACAATTAAAAACTAGCAAATCTTTTAAAATGTCCATGTTTTGTAAGAATACCTATGTATAAAAATTTACTCAGAATACTAACAAAAAAGTTTTTAATATAACAAAAACTGTTTTTTTTAGCATTTGCTTTTAAACAGCGGCTATATTACAATTTTTGGAGCAAATAGTTCTATTTAACAAAATATTGTACATCCGATGCGGAAGCTTAGCCAAAAACTTTTGCGTCAGGAGGTCGTCTTGTTTTTAAAAATATAAAAGTCACAAAGCATATTTTTAAGCGTTTTAAACATATTTTTTTTTTAAAAATAATTTTTTCATAATTTTTTTATTATAATCCTATAAAGTAAAAAAATCTCAGCACAAAAAAGACCACCCTTTAATACAGGCGTAAAAAAATGGTAAAAAGCGTGTGGTACCCCTCCCCTACCACACCCAGACCTCCCCGTCCCATAGATACGCTACTGACCCGATGCAATCTGGGCAAACCTGTAAAAAGGTAACTCTATACCGTGTTGATTTCACCTACGAAAAAAACAAAATAATACAAACAATAGTTGTTAAAATAAATATTTTTGATCAAAGAGATGCAAACAAAGTAGTGGTAATTATCTATACTTGGCGCGATTTATTTTTCGAGTGTAGAATAGCAAATCCGATTAGAATTTATAAATACAGCCTATATAAAATCATCTATTTTTGTATAAAGTGTTAAAAATTCTGTGTATTGGTTGCTTTACAAAGTGGCAATGTTCGGTTGTTTCTTCGGTTATACAAAATAATCTTACATAAGAAAAAAAGTTTTTTGATAGCGCTAAGGTAAGTTTCTTTATTATTAAATTTTATCACCGTAGGATTAGGGTATGTAATCCCGTATATTCGTAACACTGGTACTCAAGTATTTCAAAAACAACAATACCCAAATATTTTTGCTTATAGCCGAAAGATTAAAAAAATGATGTCATTTTTTATTACCCGAAGTAAAAACCTAAAGTCAAAAAGCTTTTTTTAAACACCAAATTGCACGAGAAATGTTTTTTTAATTGTATTATGTTGTTTTGGCTAGTCTTTGAGATATTTACACAAGTGCAATGTCATTCCTGCTAAGAAATTTATTTCTACGGGTCTTCCTATTCATAGAAAAAATCTAAACAGATAAAAAAGATTTGAATCTTTACTAAAAACACTATATAAACTTTGTTCTTAAAGACGCTACTTTTCTATATTGTATCTTTTTGTATATTTATGATAGTTTATCTTATATGAATTGAAATATTTGTTTCATAAATTGCCAGTTTAAATGAAAAAAGTTCAACCCTTTTTAAAAAAACATATTTTGAACCTTGTTCGTTTACTTTTGCAATACAAAAATTTTAAGTTATACTAAAAACAAATAAAATGACATAACTTGTACTGAAGATAAAATTTAATAATATAAAAACTCACTGAAGCGCTATCAAAACAAAAACTGATTATCTTATGTTAGATCATTTTACAAAACTACACAACAATCAAACAATTTTACTGAGTGCAAAAAAAAAAAATAGAATATTAGTATGTTGCATCGATAATCAAAAATTTTACATGGGTTCCTTGTACAAACTTAAATTTCCATTGCCATTCTACACTTAAAAAAAGAAATCGCACCATATTTGATGCGCACCACTACTATTTTGCGCTTCTGCAATTATTTTTTTATTTTTAATAATAATTTTTGTATGTGATATTTTTTTTTCTGTTGTAATCAGAACGGTATAAATTTACCTTATTACAGAAAAGTCCGGATCACATTGGGTGTAAAATGTTTTACTTAAATAAAATATTTGATAGATATTTGCGTTAAAAATTTCTATAAAATCCACCATCAAAATGCAAATGAAAACTTATACGGTTTTTTTTATAAAAATTTTTGTTTTGTATTACTCTTAGTACATTTTTATACATATTATTGTTACAAAAACATGCACAAATAATAAAACTTGCTAGTTTTTAATGTTCAATGCAACATAAAAAGTACGAAATTACGTTGCACAATATATTTGACTTAAAATATTTGTGTTTTTGTGTCATAAATGATTGAAGTAAATTTAGTACTAATTACATATCTTAAAAAAACTTACAAATATCCAGCAAACATCAAACAACATTTATTTCTAGTTTTGAAGTATTACCACATTAAAAAATTTTCAAAGGTATTTTCTATTAGTGTAATGCTCTATTATAATTTTTCGTAAAACTTTTAATAAACGGAATCAACAACATTACATAAATTTCAAGTAAAAAATAACTAAAACTTTTTTTTTTTTTTCAAAGTAGACATGAAATATTAAATCAAGCTTTAATTAAAAGTTTGCCATGTTTTATATGGTAGCAAAAATGATTTATTTCTTGCAAATAAGGCCGCAAAAAATAAATTTTGAATAATTTTTTTACATCAAAATCTGATTAAGTACACAACTAACACAAAAATCATACATCAAGATGCGCGATTATATAAAAAATTTTGCAGATTTTTCTATATAATTTGTTTACACAACTGCAGCCATTGCATGTTATCTACGTTTTACCGCGTAAAAATAAAATTACGTACAAAAATACGCCTTACTTGTAGCTACATAAGGCATTTATTTGTGCAATTTTTGCACAAAAATATACCAAAAAACGTTTTTGGGGGGCATTACTTAGATAAATGCAACCTTTAAGTACAAGTAGTGACATTAAAATTTTTTGTGGTTTATTGGATTTTTACATTGCTACATCTAAAAAGCGGGATCAAAAATGTGTTCTTCAAAATAGAATTTTTTTGCATTTATGTATTTAATTTTAAAAACACATATTTTATTTTATATCAAAAAGACAAATAATAAATAACAACCTGCAATAAAGAAGTTGTTGCGATTAAAATAATACAATTTTTAAAATTTCGACTAAGGTTCCCATCTTTTTTAGCTGTTTACATTTTTTTCTAAAGAGAAAAAAAGTCGTAGCCAAGAATATCTTAGCAGGGAGAACATTGTACTTGTGTATATGTCAGAAAAACTAACCAGTACATTACAACAAACAAAAACGAACTATTATCGTGCAATATTGTTATTGTAAATGCATTTTAACTCAGGTTTTTAGACCGGTCAATAGAAAATGACATCATTTTTATAATTTCTTTGGTATTGCAGAGTGACTGGGTATTTTGTGATTTTTTTACAAATGCCTACGTACCCGGGTTAGAGTATCCGGGTATGCAAAAAATATGTACAATTAATGCAGAAGATAAATGTAATGAAAACGAAAATATATTTAAAATTACTGGGGATAAAAATTAAAAAAACAATTCTAAAAAAAATATAACAAAATAAGCATTCAGATAGAAACATACTGTAATCTAAGAAAATATAGTAAATTCTGTTTACAATTATAGAAATATAAAATTTAACTCCTATATATGTCCTTATTATTTCCTTTACCCGAATCATGGATTTTTTTTAATCTTTTAACATAAGAAAAAAAAAAATATTTTTGATTTTTAGCTGTTGAGTTTGTAGCAATTTAGGTGCGAATTCACGTAATAATTTTCTCAGGGGTATTTTCAACCTATCTTTTTATTTATACCCCGTTTGCTTCGTGAATAAAAAAAAACTATAAACAGAAGTACATTATATATGAATAAACAATTTACACCCATTGTGTATATTTTTCAGTCTCATAATGTATTTTTGTTGTTTGCATGAAAAGTTTATATTGATTGCCAAATTCGTTACCTTTGATCGTTAAAAAAAACAACTTTAGTAGCATAAAAGTTTTTTATGGCAGCATAAATAGCTTTTTGATTGCATAAAACTTTTAATTTGATTGCAAAACCTGGCAAGATATTAAACTAGTATTATTTGCAAAAAGTCATTTTAAATTAGTGAAAGACCATATCCTGACAGTATTAAAACTTATTTTACACTTATTCTTTTAAATTTTATCTGTCATTTTTCCAGTTCACCTGACCGCACCTAAATTTTGGTTTGGGTTTGACAATCTGCAAGCAGTCGTCAAAAACTAAATCTGCTTGCATGTTTGTGAACATCAGTGTATGTCTGTAACCTAGTACTTGTGTTTGATCTTCTTAATGACCGTTTTAAACGGTTAGGATACCGGTTAGCGGTTACTTACATTTTTTTTAGACAAAAAAAGCATGTAAAAAAACAAAGCCTGCACGGATTTGCTTTATTCTGCTACGAATGCTTGCGTTGCTATATTATTGTTGATTTAATATTTTTGCGGATACTCAAAAGCGTAAATAAATTAAAAAAACAAAAAACTTTGTTTAGGTAGCTAAATGCAAATAATTTAAGTACTTTTATTGTTTTTCCATATAAGGTATAAAAAGTACATTTTATTGTAACTATTGCCGTAAATATACGATTTAGTTTTTCACTTTTTTTCTCAATATATTTTAAAATCGATTTTTTAAGTTTTAAAAACCTACCTAAAAAACCTGTTGTTATGTTTGTATTACAGAAATTTTCCCTAAATTTATGTCATATCTAAAACGACTCTATCAACAAGGAAAAACATGGAGACAAGCGAAAGTGGAAAAACTATAAATAATTACTTATTTATTTTGTATAAACTTAAAAAATTAAATGAATAAATAAATAATAAAAAAAACTACCGTTGTACCCCGCTTAGTTCGCGCGCGCAAATTACCCAGTATTTCACGCATGACCGAAAAAGCGTTTTTTTATGCGCGTACTAACCGGGTAAAAAGAGGAAATATATTTTTTTTTTAAATTTGTTAAATATTTATACGCATTAAACACTTAAAAACATATAAAAATGTGACTTTATATTTTTATGCGCAAATTAGTAGTCCGCGAATTAGTTAGTCAAATACACAATCTTTGTTAAAAATCCGATTTTGGGGTTTATGATCCAATTTGCGCGCGCAAATCTATCGGGGGAACACGGTAGTCGCAGAATTAACAATAAAACATTTTTTTTTGTTTGGCGTGTATCGAAGAATGTAATTTACGATAAATCTAAAAATAAATATTTTGTACATATTTGCTTAAAATATGTATTTTTTTTGGTTTCCTCTGTTTATTGCAGTTTTTACAAACCAAACTAAGATAATTTTTTTTAGTTTTTAACTTTAAAGAATAAATATGGATTAAATATTATAAATATCAACAAAAACATTTTTTTATAATACAAATTGAATGAAATCACATTAAGCAGCAAAATCGAACATCACTTAGTTTTGATTGTTTTTTTATTTTAGTCGCAACCCGCAAGTAACTATTACCTTGAAAAAAAAACAAGTAAGTACCCGTTTTTTAACCGGTTAGTTAGATACCGGTAAATAAACAGTGCATACACTAGTAAACATACAAAAGAATTGCTTTAAGCACCTGGGTTAGGCATAACACAAATGTTTTTCTTTTAATTCTTTGGAAAAGTAATTAAATAAAGCTTTATAGAAAATTTTCTCTGGTTATTGCAGATAATGCATATGGGGATTCTGAAATAAGCAAAAAAGGCAAAGCAAAACCTAGGTGAGGCGCTTACTAATACAAAAAGTTACGCTTACTCTTTTTTTCTTCTACCGCCGCGTTTATGTTCTCTTTTTACGCGCCTGGTCTTAAGTTATATAAAAATACACCCCTGAACTTGAAAATAAGTTTATATTATTGTTTTGTATGTGCACATAGTGTTAGCGTGAATTATGTATGGTCGAAAAGATCGATTTTTTGTTGTTTTTGGCTTAATTTCGTATTTTTTGTTTTTATTAGTTTTTTTATTAGTTCCTAGGTTCTTTTTTCTTTTGAAATCTTAAATTCAAGAAAAATACTGCAAAAAAAATCAGTTATAAAAACAGGGAACCATAAAAGCGCACCCATTTTGCTTTTTTGCGTTTATATGGGTTTTTTCTGAATATATCTGCTTTTATACCCAAAAATTACTAAAAAAAAATTGGAAAATTGAGCAAGTATTAGGTTAAAGACGATGTTTTGGCGTAGAAAATATATATAAAAATTATTTTTGCCCATTTGTAAACTAAAAAAACATATTGGAATGCCAATTTGTGTAAAAAGTCAAGCAAGAATCCATGGGATAGCTAAAAACAAAACTCGAACTTGTTTTAATAACCGAGGCATCTTTATTTTCACTCATAGATTGTAAAAAAAAGTATGCATTGCCTTTTTGTATATTAAACCACCTTAGTAAAACGATTGGGTTTATTTTAATGTTTCCATGTAAACCAAATGGCTGTAAATCGTAGCACATTTATTTCATATTTAATACATTTTTTACAGGTATAAGATTAAAACTATTTATTTTTTTTAAAAAAATTAAAATATATTAAGTTACCTATTGTTAGTTTATTTGTGTTAATTTCATGTTCGTATCCAGTGTTAAAATAAAGACTGAAATAGTTAAAAATATTTTTGGATGTAAAATTTCCCTATTTTGCTAGATACTTTTTAAGCATTTACAAAGATATTGTAACAGCTATTGACGTACAACAGAATCTTACTAGTTGGTTTACAGCTGGTAAGATTGCATCGTTGTGTTTATATACAACAACCGTATGTTTCTATTTTTTTAGTCTTTGAATAATTTATTCTATAATTTGGACAATATTCTGTGTAAAATGCAATTCAGGCAAAGCTTTGACTCCTGTTTTTACATATAATGCACCCACTTAAAAAATCATCTAATATAGAAATCAATTTCTTGTAGTTGTTGTCGAGTACGCGCAACAAATCATAGAAAGTTGCAGTATTTATGGCTATATGCGCATTTATTGTTAAAATCTAATCTTTTTGCCAATTTTCTACCACATTGATCAAATACTCCATACTTTGCACTTTACCAACCGGCGCTCGTAACTAACTCGACTACCTGGTCACGTTAACAGACAGCGGCTTTTTATTCCCAAATACTGTCATTCTTGTTTAACTTTTGACAGTGGCAAGCTGAATTGATATAATATAAAAGTTTATGTCACCGACATATGATTTAATCGTAATAGCACAATTTTGCAAGAGATGGGCCAAACATGTGACATGGCAAAAGATACCATTGTGCTTGCCCTTGATATTTTCCTGCATATACCATAGATTAAGCTGCATCCGAAATCAACAAAACAAAATCATCTAATACAATTTCATATTTCTCAGGTGTTGATCTTATAGAATCCGCCGTTTTTGTAGCAGTAAGACAGCTTTCCAAGGAGATGCAATCAAGTAGTTGCGGGCTTTTTGGGAAACCCTTCTCACCAGCGAGTGTTTTTTACTATTTCACTCCTGTTATTTCGGACTCGTCAACCACCAAATAAATCTTCTTTTTTGAAAATGCGCTTTTAAGTTTTTTAAAATATTTCAGTGAGAATTCCAATGTTTTTCTACGAGCTGTTGTTTCAGATGGGAGTTACACATTAAGTTTATTAAAAAACTTCTTTATCTTAGCATTATTGAGTTTCTTGAATAGAATATCAGCATCTAAAAATGCTTCCACAACTAATCTACATACTTCTGGTTTTTATCGACTAAAAATATTTGCTCTAATTTTGCCTCTGGTTTTCCTTGTAGAATTCTAACGTTGCATCGATGCTTAATTAATTTCGTATGGTCATATACGGTCAATCTTTACGTAAAGTCGATGTTTTGCGTGCATAAAATAAAAAACAATGTTTTATTTGGCCTTTAGTGTAAACTCATTTGGAAATTATGGTATGTATTCTGAAATATTAAGATGGTCGTTTTTCTATAAGTATGCCATTGGAAGGGGTAGAATAAAAAAGAAAATAGCAGTGAAAATCTGCGGTTAAAACAACAAAACCTATCATTTTTTTTGTTTTTTTTGCTCCTATTGATAAAAATGCCTTTAGTTCCCCTAAGTTATAATTCAATAATAAAAAAAATGTTAGCTTTTCCGAGTACTTGTATTGTTTTATAATCTTAAAAAAAGTACTCGTGTGTGCCGTTTACCTTGTTTATAACAGCAATTTTCTTTTACCCCTAAGTATATGGATATATTATAACGGGCCATATAGTAGAACCAAGCCCTTTATATATGAATTACACCTATATTTCGTTTATAGAGCTGTATTCCAAAGGTTATGTTAATAACTTGAGAAATTGTATACATATGGTATGCATAGCAAATCTATACGCAGATAATCATTTTTTTACAAATATAAATACTCTATCAATTATAGACGACATATAACTTTCGTAATGATTTTATTTGTCCAACTTATACATTGTTCTGTGAATAATTCAATTCATCCTAAATCACTTACAAACCAAAAACTATTGAACAGAAAAGGAGAACTATTAATCCTGCTTATAAGCAAAAGGCGTGTAATCATAAAATTTGAAAGGGTAAATGAGCAATATATAGTTTTCCTACATAAAAACATATGTACGAAGGGCCAAAATAGAGTCATGTGTATTTAACTAAAGATTCTATAGATATTATGCAGATGAAAATAAACGTGAGTGTAAAAAAACTAGAAATGAATTAGCGACAAGAAATATATTTACAGTTGAATACATAGATACAAATTATATAGAAAATTATACACTGAAGACGCATCAAACACTAAAGAAAATGCTTATGATTTATGTTTCGGAACAGGAAGGGGATCTTCGGTTTTACTTACTCTAGAAGATGCCATAAATTGTCACAGTTGCTAAATAATTTGAAACTACAAAAACCAAAACAAAGAAGTATAGAATGAATAAACAACAAATATTATCGCAATAGGGTAAAAATGTTACTCTACAATATAAAAACGATAAATACAAATAAAAAAAAAACAATTTGAATTGAATGTGGATTTAATAGTTGTTTTGTGCTTAAAGTGGCGGACATGCGAATATTAGACCAAAAATATAATAAGTTATTGTTATTTACCAAAGTCCACGTCTTAAATAAATTTAAAATTTCGGAAACCTACAACACATAGTTGTGTCATTAGAAAGAAAATATAAATGTTTTAAAAAATATTTTGCGGTTTATTTTTTGAGCCCCTAGGAAATGTAATTGTAAAAATTAGTATTAAAGTATACTAGAAAATACCCGAAATAAACGGCCCTAGCACTTTTTACATACAAAAAATCGGCATAAAAAATAGTAATTTATAGGCTACAAGAATGGAATGGTGTCATAAGTAGGAAAGTCTAATAGTAATTAAAAGTACTTTGCATGCGATAGAAATTGTAATAGCTACTTCGATACAACAGCCAAAATACAAAATAAACACGTATTTTTCTTGTAAAAGTAGCATGTTATGCTATTAAATCTACCTTTTAGACGTTTTTTTGTTACTTATAAGGTAGTAACAACCAAAATTTAGTAAATCAATGATGCTTAACCTGTATAAAAAAAAATACAATTTTTATAGCTGCGTATAACAATAATTGGAACTTTCTTTACAGTATTGGCATTGAAGTTTTACGAAAAATGACAAATTAAAAACAAGCCTGTTTTAATACCAACAAATTCACAGTTTGTTGGTATTGATGCATAATACATAGTAAATTATTTTAGTGATAAGGCAATTTTTCGCTAATAAATAGTCATTTAATTTGACCTTGCTTTATAATAAGACTTGATGTGGCGATAACGATTTTCCTGTGACATAGAAAGAATTTATTTTTTACAAAACATATTTTAAAAGCGTTCGAAAGATAATTTTTAATATGAAATGTGTTTTGAATATAAATGTAAGTGTTCTTGTTACTCTTTGAATTACGTATATGGATTTTAAATATAGGTACAATCGGCAATTTATAAAAACAAACTTCAGCTTTTTTTCGGGACCGTAAACTTACTTGATTTTTATAATAATATATTTACAATGTAACATTATTTTAAAACATTAAAAATATTTTTTTATATTTTAATACGACAGTAAAAAACTAAATTATATTTAGAATGCTTTTATCGTTGAAGCATCATTGTTGAATGCCATATTTAACTCACATTTATTTTTTAGAAAATACCTATCATCTGTCTTTATATATTATTTGACATTTAAAATGCATTTTAAACGTATAAAATTTCCAGTGTGAGTTAAAAAATAACCAAATTTGTTTTGTTTGGTTGCGTTCGAAATATTTTTTGTATATTCGGCCCATAATTTAAATAAGCAGATCAATATGAAAAAAATGGGCAGTCTTAAGCTTCAGACAGCTTCTTTTTTATCATTTATAGATATTTGTATATATAAAAATAAATTAATTTCTTTTGTGATGTTCTAATTATTTCCATAAAGACAAAAAGCGTCCTACCGGGCTGCATATTTTAGTAATTTCACCTTTAGTTTAAAAAATAAATACAAATTTGCTTTTATAAGGTGTAATTTGTTTTTTTCTGTTATTCTTTAGTAAAAAAAACATATTAGTGTTTAAAACTGGTACAAGGGGAGTGCGATTTTATAGACCTGGTAGTTAGTCTAAATCATGTTTTTGCAGAAAACTGGATTTTTAAGCGATACTCGCCACAGTTATAATACGGTGGCAAGCTTAATCGTGTTTTTTTCTTACAATTTTATAGTTTAGATATTATTTCAGCCAGCTGCTGGGCTTTTCTTTTATAAATCGACATTTAAAATGTTAAACAACTATATAATTACAGAAAACTACCGCTGATGAACATACCGTTATCTAAATGTCGGCCTTTGTAAACATAATTTACTGCCTACTAATTAAACAAATAAATATAGTAGTAATATGTGTAAAAGTTTCCACCAGCCAAAAATATATAAAAACGTGCTTAAAGTTTATGCCAAAAGGATAGAAAATAATCACTTCGCCTTAAATTGTTCGCGTTTGCCTCCACAATATGCATTTATACATAGAACAATTCTACGATTTAGGACATGCTAATTGGTTCTAGCGCCAATACGGTTACCCGTGCCAAAACGGCTATAGCCCTGATTTTACAGCTTAGTACGAAAGCAAAAAAATAAGCAAAAAAATAATTAATAGATTTTTATTTATTTTAAAAATACATTTTTTTGCGATTGATAGAATAAGGCTAACATCCATTTTTGGAAATAAACAAAAAATTGCATTTGAATTTTTTTTTTGTAAATGTGTATTTTTTGTAGTTGTAATGTTTCTGGGGTGGCTTTGTCTATTATAGTAACTTTCAGTTCCTTTAGTATAGTAAAGATCAGGCGTCTGTGACTGTTTGGCGCGCAACAATTACTATATATAAAGAAGTTAACACATTATAAATAAGATTAGAATGATTTGCAGCCGTTGTATTACACTGCTTCATCAAAAAAAACCCTGCATATACATTATAATTTATAACACTATTTTATAGCATAAGTTTTCGAAGAACTAAAGGAAATTTATTACAAGTATTTTATATTAGAATATTTAACACAAAGTATTTTAATTTATCCATTGATACGATTTCCGTTTATTTTGGTATTTTGGTCTGAGATCTTGCATTTTTCCAATGTTTGAAAAAA
>JAQFYM010006202.1:0-12057 GCA_034694785.1 Agrenia bidenticulata
ACAAAACAAAATTGACTATTTAAAAGTGTCCGGCCAGACACTATTCGACGGTCATTTATGTACCTTTTCGCATCTCGTTATTTTAATACATATATTAGTTTGAAACTGATGATATTAGATTCTTTTACAGTAAGACATATGACAGTTTTTTGCGATTACTTTAGTGATTAACCATCGGGTTCATTATTTTACAATCTAAACTGGAACAATAATTTTGCATTTATATAATTTTTTTATAAAAATAATACAGAAATATATGTTACACGTAAAAAATGAAATACTAACAGTCATATATGTAAAACTAAATAAATTCTTTAGTAATTTATTGTGCTTCAACTCTGGAAAACCAAAATAAAAAAAAATTTTTATTTATAGTAGAATTTAAAAATAGTTTATACAGTTTTAATATCGGATTTTGTAAACTTCTGTGACATAAGATTTTATTTTTGTAGGTAAGTAAATCAATCACATTACATTGATCTAAATGGACAGAATCCTATTAAATGTATGGTTACTACATTATTAAAGCACTTGTTATAAAAATGTATATTTTTAACTACAGGAAGATAAAAATCACCATTTTTTACATACTCAAAAAAAATTTGAAAACTTTATTTTAGTAGAGCATGTTTTTATAATTTTTATATTTAATTCTAAGCACATAAAAGATAAAAAATTTATTATATCTCTAGATTGATACTATAATAATTTTTTTTTAATATCTTCTTTCTTACATTTTTTTTGGACAGATCAATTAACCAAAATGCAATTATAATTGTTTCTGTTTATATTAAAAAAATTAAATGCAGTTTTTTTATACAAAAACGCAACAAAAATTTATTTTTTAGCTGTAAACCCTTTACGATGTTGCAAGTGTCACACCTATTAATCTAAATAGTGAATTATTTGTAAAAAAAGACAACGCTTGACTGTCATAGTAGTCAGTACACAGTTTAAAAGTCATATTCTGTCTGGCCGAACACTGTGTGACGTAAAATGAGCGTTATTGTTGTATACCTTTACTTAATACGCTACTGTTTAACCATTTAGTGTTTATTGACGCATTCAAATAATATGCTGTGTATTTACTGTCAGCTTATTACAACACAACAAAAATGCTAATAAAAAAACAAAACGCATATTGCTTAGGTTGTATATATATTTTACTACAATCTATATATATTTTTTTTACATGTATAGCTATGTGCAGTGCAAATCAAGCTGTATCTTTGTGATTCCTGTACATACAATTAGCTTTTTGTTAAAGCACACATATTTACAATATAAAAAGAAAAGTTCTTTACATGTTGCAAACAAATGTTGTTTTGCTGTTATAATACATGCTTATACTTTACAATTCCTGAAGATTTATAATTAATGCCACAGTATTAGCATTTATTAATTGAGCTTTAAATAAATCTTTTTGTATGATGCAAATAGACGAAGAATTTACAGTTTCATGGTAGTAAGTTTTTGAATTCTTGCACGAAGTTCCAACTTTAATCCATTCAATTTTGTGTTTTACACAAACAGTTATCGACAAGTATGCAAACAATCATAGAAAACAAAAATACAGCAAAATTTCAATTGAAACATTACAAAAAACTGATTTACGGTTCTTTTGCATTCCCAGGTAAAGTGTTTTTGTTTGCTGAATTGCGACAACGGCGTAGCAAACTGTGCCAGAAAGTTTTAGGCCCCGAAAATCCTTCGGCCGTTTTTAAGTTGGGTTTTTTTAGTGCTGAGATTTTTTTGTTTGATAAATCTAAAAAATAAAATTTTGTACATACAAATTTTTGCAAACAAATGATTATAGTTCTAACAACGCAACAAAATTTTAACCGTCAACGGTTGCGCATACAGCCAACTTGCCCATGGTACCTGATGTCCTAGATTTGCCACCGTTCTGCGTCATTTGTCAAGTTTCAGCATCGCCGTAAAACATGAATAAATGTTTTTTGTAACCTGCAAGCAGTAGTTAATTTGTTTTTACTTACTCCTCAAGATCATTTACACAGAAAATTACTGGTAAAATTTTGAAAACTAAGTTTACTGAAAAGTTATTCAACGATAAAACAATATTAACAAGGCTTTCTCCTGCATAGCTGCGTTGGCGCAACTATACGTAATAAAAGCTTTAAACCTATTTGTACAAATTTGCATGACCACTAAGTAGACGCTGATAACTTTAATATGATGAGTTTTGCCCATAATTATACACAACGGTGGCGCACCCTGAAATTTTTTGAACAGGGGCTAGTCAGTGTTTTTTTTACAAAAAAAGGCTGTTTACAACACGATTATTTAGTGCAAAATCTTATTTATTTTTTTTTGATTTTTGCATTTTAATATTTTAAATTTAAAAATTTTGTATCAAAAATTTCATTGCACAGAAAAAGCCGCCGCTTGCATTCCGTCGCATATTGTTTACTAGAAACAGGGCACGTGTCCGCCCCCCCCCCCTAGCCCTTGAATACGCCACTGAAAAACAACTCCAAAAAAAAACTAGAGTTTCTTTTATGACATATGGTTTTATATTGTAAATTTAGTTTTAATACTAATTTTTAGTAAAAAATCCTTTTGTATATTTTATCGTGTACTTGTTTTCTTATTGTAAATTTCATATTTTTTATAAAATTTGTCATTAAATAAAAAATTTTTGATAAACAGGAAGGAAATGTATATATAAATCTAAAGTAAAAAAATTTTTACGCATAATTAACGACATTTAATAAGTAAAGAATGCAAACAAACTTTTTTTTAAGCCGGGGGAATAGAAGTTTTGAATTATTTGCCGAAAAAACTTATTTATTTATTAAACCCAGTGCTTTTAAAGAGCATTCTATCTAAAATATTCTGCATCCATTTAATTGCTTTTATATACCAATACTCCAAAAAGATTCAAGTTCTCAATATCTTCATTTCAAACCAATGTTTAGATACTAACGGTAAGCGTTTTTGTATATAAAAACGACACAGCAAAAAATTACACATGGCTGAGAGTCTGCACAACCTGCACAGCTTATAATTAAATTTAGAGGTATAACGTATATTTAATTGTTTTATGGCGTAAGAAAGTATTTCTTATAAATTTATACCCCCAACAACTATAAAAAAAGAACACAGCAAAATTGCATTCAAATACGGCAAATCGTAAATAAAATAAGCAAATTGCTATAGGAAACAGAAATTTTGTTTTTGTTTAACGCAAAGACAAAAACAAACTTTACGCACTTAATATTTTACGCCAAAAAATAAATTGAAAAAATTTTAATATTTTAATTTTTCGTTTTTAATGATCCGAACATATATATACTTGGCCATTATAAAATTTTTTACTTACTGCTCAATTTTATAGTTTTTTAATGTCATCTTTTTTTACATGTTTTACGTTTATTTCCACTATCATATATATTATTTAACTAAACTTTCTATCTAAATCAACGCAATGTAACATTAAAAATTGCAATTTTGCACCATAATTTTTATTAATTTTTTATTTTTTTCGTATTTGGATTTTTTGCCAAAATATTAAGCTAAAAAGCTTGCAATTTGTTTGCTTTTACGCATATAGACTTTAAATACCTTAACAGCGCGATCTAGTGGGTTTCATTTTACTTAAATAGATAAAAAAAATTTAACAAAGTAAATTAAACAATTTTTTTTACTTTCTTTTGCAATATAAAAAATACGTAACTGTGCAGGTTTCGTTTATTTATTTTAATTTTAGATTAAAAACATTCAATATACGAAAAGGAACGCTAAAAGATTTTTTAAATTATTTGATTGCTATTTACAATTACTATGTTTTGCGATGACTCCAGTATTTTTTTTGCATTGATAGATGGTTTTTATCCTTTACAGTTATCAGATTACAAATTTTGCGCAAAGAAGCCTGACTTTTTAAGCTTAAGCCCTTTCAAGTCTTGAAGCTTCGCACAAACTAAGAAGCCAACTAACAAAATCTTTTACATGATGCGTGACATAAAAAAAACGTGTTTATATTGTTTTTTGCGTAAAATTGTTTTTATAATAGTCGCCAACAGCTTTACCTTTATATCTAAGATTTAAAAACAACACTTTTTTGTCTTGTGAAACATGTTATTGTCTATCTTAAGCTTTTAGTAATCTCACATCATGCTTTTAATTATAATACTGTTTTTATTTGTGTTAAGTAGACTTTTACTATGTGCGTTTCTGAGTTTATAACAGTGGCGTAATCAGGGGTAAGGCAAGGGTGCAATTACCTTCCGCATTATAAAGGACAAGCCTGAATTATAGATGGGGGTCTTTTTTTAGGGCGTAAAAATACGCAGAAAATATATTTGCAAAAAATATGTATTTTATAATTTTTTCAGATTTTTTTACCCTATAAAAATAAATATTTTTTGCAGTGTTTTATATAATTTATTTGTTTTTTCCTCACTCAAAAACAAATCCTGGTACGCCATCGGGATGCATACAAATACGAGTCTTATTTTATTTCAATATAATAATGTGTTAAAAACTGCATTTATAACTTTAATGAAGACTTTGTTTGCAAACAGCTATTTTTTACATACGAAAATGCCAAAAAAAAAGTTTATTTTTACGCAATAAGAAATGATTTACTGACATGTAAAAAAAAATGTGCAAAAAAAAAATTAACGAATTGTTTTTAACAAAACACCACTTTATACACGTATTAATTTTATCTGTTTATAAATATTTTACACGTGCAATGCTTTCATTGAATGCTTTTTGGCACTTAAAAATCCCATTTTCATAGTACATTTTGTTTTAAATATTAAAAAACAATTTATTTCGTAAGAAAAATTTTTTAAAAGCACTTATAAAAACTTTTCATCAATAATGTAATTAAAAAGGCTCGATCAACTATGGTTTGGACAACACCAGGGTTAGAAAATTTATGAACATTTTTATTTGATGCTAATACCTCCGGGGCCACTGGGTTTTACATATAGCGGTAAACGCAGGTAAAAAAATGGGTAATACAAAGCAAAACTCTAAACGCATTTAACATATAAAAATCTAACATTTTTTTTAGTGACCAAAAAATAGGAATAGTAAGGCATTTAACAAACATAAAATACAGTAATTTGCTGTAGCTTGTATTTTTTAATTACATTCTTTGCTATATTTTTTTTAGAATTTTTTTTTTTTTTTTGGTTTTGCATTTATAAGCAAGCATATAGTTTTTATGTATATTTAATGTCTGACTTTGACAATGGTAAAATGGCTTTTTGTCCTAAAAAAAATTTTTGTTGCTTTATTTTGTACACAAAACAATTTGAAGGCTAGGTAAGCAAAGAAAAGGCAAAAAATTGATCTTGTAACAAAAAGCCGTTCGTATTATTAAAAATCTATTTGTTTTTTTTGGGGAAATATGCGTTTTTTCGTTGCACTGCCACAGCATAAAAGCAAGAATTTTGGCTAATTCTAGTTTAAAAATCTTACAATCTATATTCTGAATTAGGTTTTTTTTGTTAAGAAAAAAAAAGTATAATTGTCAAGTTTCACCATAAAATAGTAGGAGTATTTTTTTTGGATCTCTCTTTGTTAGAGTATAATATTTTATATGCTGAAACTTCTTTGCATAAAAAAAAAATGTTTTAACCAAAAAAATGCAACTGGAATTTTACATCTTACATTCTAAGATTTTTTAAGAATATAGATGTATACGAAATAAACTGATGTTGTACTTTTTTTGATATTTATAAAATTTTTGTTAGTTAAAAAACGGTAGACCCATGATTTCTTTAATTCAGATTTTCTACGTACATGATTACTTTAAACAAAGCAAAAACTGTAATTTTTTTTTGTAACGAAATAAAAAAATTTACACGCAAATACAGTATCTCCACAACAAAATTTGTATTATACATAAACCCAAATTTCAGTGCCTGTTTTAATTTCTAATGATTATAATTTATCTTACGCATAACAGTGTAAAATGTAAATTTTTTAATTACACAACGAATCTACGTTTTTACTGTTAGACTGCTTTTGAACTCGCCCAACGTATATACACCACTTACCGAAATAGCGCATACAATACTACCTTACCTAGAATTATGATAAGGGTAGTCCTGCGAAGCTCGTAAAAAAATGCAAGCAATGCCGAAAATATTGTCGATCTACTATTTTCAAGTATGAGAATACAGTTATATATGTTAGTTTGGCAAAAAGCCGTAAACAACTTCAAGACAGTATTTATGTCTAAATTTTACCATATTGTACTATTTAAAATGCGTTGTTAGGTGTGCACTGTAAATTTGCTATTTGATACATTATTTTACGTCATAAATGTACGATAAACATTAAAAAGCTTATAAAAAAAAGTTGTACGAGTAATACTCGTTTTGTAAGCTATTACACATTTTTAATATCTTACCGCAGTATGCTTTTGATTTAAAAATACGTAACCTCGTTAGAAAAAAAATACTTTGATAACACCAAGTTTACAATGTTTTGTATCTTCTATTTGAAGTAACTTTGGCGAAAATTCCGTATAGAGTATCCTTATTTGCCGTTACGGTAAACGCAAAATTACTGAAAAGTGTAATCTAGTGGTTTATAGAATTAAAATAATCAAAATTACAAAAAACCGATTTTAATGAAACTAAATGTACTCCATTTTTAAAATAGAATACGTGTAAAAAACTTCTATACCTTCAACAAGTCTAAAAAATAGCAACGTTTATATAGGGTTTGTTATATTGAACGCACGAGTATCTTAATATATATCTTGAAACAAATTTTATTGTTTTACATTTCAAAAACAGATAACTTCACACACGATTGTAACACAAAACAGAATTTGAGCTTTTTGATGCGTTGATACTTTTCTGCGTACGCAGTTAGGTTTTTCTTAGTTATTATTTTCTTGCTTATTTCTCCGATATTTCCCGGTATAGTAATTAATGCAGCTTTTAGTAAAAATTAACATGTATTTACATGTTTTTATCTTTACCGCTAAAATTTTACAAATGCTGAGGTGTACATCCGCATAACAAAATGAACTAAGGCCCCCGGGTTAGATTTGTCGCCAATAATCGCTTAAATTGTAAGGTCCCGGGGTTAGAAGCCCTACGGCCAACATAAAAATTGCAATGTTTTGTAAAAAAACAGTTTTTTATATATGCTTTACACAACATATAAAAATAAAATAAAATTTTCCTTTTTTTCAACTTAAAATGTTTTGCAATATTGCTAAATTTAAAATCTTCTAGTTTTAACTCATGCTTGAAAACAAATTATAAACCGATTTGATGTTTTCGACAGATTTTTTTTGTCAGAGAAATTTATAAACACGCCAAAAATCAAGGTAATAGGCTTCATGAAACAAAAATGTAAAATGCAATACAAGAGCAAGGTAGGTTGTTTTGCGCATCAAAACAAAAAAACAATACAGATTCTAAACATGGACGCTAGGATAGAGGACGCATCAGGATGATTGTATACTTTTCCCCCTGGAGAAATTTTGTGGGTTATTAAAGGGTAGATTTTTTTTGTGCACTTTCCTAGATATTCAAAAAAAACACCAAAAAAAAAATAAGGCAAAGTTATTTAAAAAATGATTTTTTGTTAAAGGCATGCAATTTTTGTTGTTTTGTCATTTTTTGTGCCCCTTGGAAATAGTCTGCTGACGCTATGTTTGACCCAAGACAGGCCAAATAAATGTATATTAAAGGATTAACACTAAACTAATAAAAATTTCCCGGGAAAACATGTTTAATATACATATTAATAGTGTTCAAATAGAATGGTTTTAAGGAAAAACTATTTTCAGAGACTCATCTAAACTTTCTTTAATGTCTTTTGTGACAAAACATATATAAATATGTTTTTTTGCAGATATTCAACAAGTAAAATTAGATATTCCATTGAAAAAAACGTTTTTACATTTTTATCTTCATACCGTAAATATTCAAGCCTAAAAACAATATGAAAAATATAGTAAAGTAAAATATTGTCTCCAAGCATACAAACACAGAGAACCCTTTTGCATTTGCTATTTACCAATTAGATAGTACCTCTTGTTTTACACTATTGACGCCTTGTTTCGCAAAGTCTGACGGTATCTAAAATCGTTTACTAAAAGGCGGAACTACCGATGAGTTCGTAGTGGCATTTTTCGTATATATATCCTTGTAATATATAGGGTTTTTTTCAATATATCATATTATTTTCTTCTCAAAATATACGAATCTAATATAAAAAATATTTTATAGGCCTGATCTAAATGCAGTAGACTACGCAAGGATGCTTGTTGTTCACTAAGATCATACCCATGGGTAAGCATCTAAAGAACTGTAAGTTGTTTTAGGGTTTTGTGATTGTTTTGACATTATAAAAAAATAAAAAAAAGTTATGCCCGTTTCTGCATACCAGTTACTTTAGATGCAAAACAGCTGTGTATAAGTTTTTTTTTATATAAAAACCATAAGCCCGTATAAATATTGAAAATTAATTTTTAACTTTTGACTTTTTAGAATGTAAAATAAGGCAATAAAGAAAAATAGATCAATGTAAATGTCGATTTTGTATAACAAGTATATGTGAAAAAAACTGCGTAAGTATTAAAACTTAGCGACGTAACAAGTAATTTGTAAACCTTTTTTTTTTTATGATTTAATGATTTCTTGGAAATATTCATGGTAACAGAATCACCGAGAACATTTTTTGAATAAAAAAATGCATAAATAAATTTACCAGATGTTAAACCGAATAAACAGCACTGATTATATCAATAATTTAATATAAATATAATTGCATTTTTTTTAAAAACATAGTAAAATAAAATAAATTTTGTGGTTATCGGAAAAAAATTTGTTGGAAAAGTTCTCATTTAAAAAGGTATAAATTAGAAAAATGGTATGCAAAAAACAATCTTAATATTGCTTGATTTTTAGCATAGGAATTCAACAGTATAATTTTTATATGAACCGCATAAAAGTATGTAGCAATTTTAGAACTGCAATCTTATAGGTATAAATGCTTTGCAATTTCTTTTGAAATAAATAAAGAAACACAAAAGTCTACGAACGTAAAAAAAATCACAAAAAGCTATTAAAGCTAGCATACAATATTTATATTGTATATTCGGTATACCAATTAAAATAGGAAAACGTTAAATATTGACTAATGGCGGTTAGAAAGTTATTGTAATATATTTAAGTTCCGTTAAAACTTAATATTGCATTTTTATGTAACATTAAATACTATTTTTTCTATTCAGATATTTTTTTACAAAACAACCTTTAGTAATTATTTCTTCGACTTAAAATCGTCTCTTTTTCACAAACTCGACGAGATATTGCAGAAAAAAAGTTATCATAAATACAATTTTGAAAATATGGTGTTCGTGAAAATGATTGTATTTACAAAAAATGTTGTCAAAAATAGTCTTACAAAGTAATCTGTCAAAATGGAAATCATAAAAAAAATAAAAGCAGACATAAGCAAATTTGAAAATAAAATATTGTAAACATGTCTGCGAAAATTTTTATCGTACATACCCAAAATCCCCATTCCCAAAATCCCCATTCCTAAAATCCCCATTTCTAAAATCCCCATTCCCAAAATCCCAAATAAATTTAATCAATTTATCCATAATACCCAATGCAATATTTTGAATTTTTAAACTACGTTTGGTACACATTCGATGCAAAGAATTATTTGGATTATGGGGAAAAGAATGTAATTATACCAACGATCAACAATTATATTTTTACTCTCCATAGTAAACTTACATGTGAAAACATATACTGGAAATGTAGTCTAATAGTATGTGAGAAAACAATAAAGACACAAGAAGACAGACTTGTTTATATTTCCGGTATACATAATCATTCCTCACATCTTTCTGTTATTTTAAAAAGGGAAATAATGACGCTTAGAAAGCATTACCTCCTTAATGTCAGCAATGGAACTAAACAATCAATATATGATGCAGCCATTGCAAGAGCAAGCTGTAAGTATCTAAATGATAGAACATATATGTGTTCATTTCCTTCATTTGATACAATTAAAAGATGTATATATAGATAGAAGTCTCAATACTCTAAAAATAGAAAAACTGTATCTGAAAATGCATTTGATTATGCATTTTTTGATCTTCCGAAATACTCAACATTTTATATGTATGCCGAGTTCGATCCAGATAAAATAATTATTATAGGATGCAATGATTTTATCGAGAGATCTACTATGTCTAACACATGTAATTTCTGTATGGATGACACATTCTAATGCCCATTAATGATTTTAAACAACTGTTTATTATTCACAGTATATTTAATGATCAAAGTTTTCCTGTGATATATGTATTTCTAAACGAGAAAAGCGAAGCTCTATACTTAAAAGTGTTTAATATGTTGGTACGAATTTTAGAAAGAGAAAAAAAAGTCTTACCGCCATACAAGATTCTTATTGATTTTGAAGTGGGGGTATTCAATGCTTTACGTCGTGTTTTTAATATATCGATTTTAATCGGCTGTTATTTCCATTTCGGGCAGTGTATTTGAAGAAAGGTGCAGAAATTGGGGCTGGTTGAGCTTTATTATGACGACTATGATCATAGGGATTTTGTTGAATTGATATCTGCCCACCCCTTAATACCACTAGATCAAATCAATAATTGCTGAGATTATATATTTATGAATTATACCTAACCTCGAGAAGCTACACCAGCCTCGTTAAATTATGTGTTTAATAATTGGATTATTAATACCAATCCCATTTTTCAGCATAATATATGGAATCACTATGGTGTAATTAGAGGGAGAACAAACAATGCCGCTGAAGGCTTCTATTCAAAAATCAACCGGGCTATATAAAAGTCCATAGTGCCACTACCCGAAATACAAGAACTCCTTAAAACCATACAAATAGCGAATGAAGCTAAACTTTGTAGGTTGCTAGGTGGTGGATTGTTAAAAAAGCGAAAAGAATATATGTTGATCAAGATTCAAGAATAAGACCTCCATGGGATAATTTTGAGCAGGGTTTTATAAATGTTATCGATTATTACATGCTTCTAAAAATATTATAAGATTTAATGTTTAAAATACTAAAAACTGCAATTCTATTTTTTAAATTATTGTGCATATATTTTTTTATTTGATTCTTCGTTTTTTGTTCTTAGTTTTGCAAAAAAATTTTTTATATCAACAAACAAATTCCATATAAACAGTTCTTAAGAACTTTCTTCTATTAAATATTTAAAATATTAATATTACTTCACGAAATTTGTTATTAGATTATTATACGCTTGATTGTAGAAAGTTTCTTAAAACAATTATTATGGTGTTTTTTTTTTTGTTTTTTTAGGTTAATCTCGTAGTTGAACCAGATGTATAGTTTATTTATCGATTACGCCATGATAATTTTTTTTTGTGTTTAAATTAATTAAAAGGAAATTTAGATATACCAGCGTTTTAGTATTTATTTGAGTTTTTTTTTTGCTCACTTGATTATTATTTTTTTTCTTTAAGCATATATTTCTGATTAAAACATTTATTTTGTTTATTTTTTTTTACTTTTTTATTTAATTTATGGACTTCACTTTTTCTTACTTAATTATTCATTTTTACATTCAGCTTTCATTATTTAATATACATTCATCTTTATATACATTTCTTAATCTTGTACAGTTTTATTTTTTATTCATTCTATTTTTGAGGTTTTTCTCTTCAATTCCTAATATAGCTCTGGTTCTTCTAATTCGCTTTAAAATGTCTTTTGTTTTTTGTACAAGATTCTTATACTTGCTGTGCATTTACTCTTATAGCCAACTTATCTTTCATTCTTTTCTTTCCTTATTCCTATTTCCGCCTAGTATGTCAGTTCTTTTTGTTAATTTTTCTTGTTGGATGCTCATTTCTCTGCTCAATCTGTATATTCCTCGTAGAATCTTTTGTGTGTAGTATTTGTAATTTGTTATTGTTCCTCATGACCTTTGTGGCATTATTCTTATTTTCTTTTTACATTTGGTTTTTGTTCTTTATTTGGTGTTCATCTCTTGCTGTATCGATTAATTTTTATGTGGGGCTG
>JAQFYM010006203.1:0-12050 GCA_034694785.1 Agrenia bidenticulata
TTAAGAAACAAGTAAGACAACAAAAAAAAGAACCCCCCCCCCCAATAGTATTTGTATCGAAATATGATAGGGGCTCATTATTTTAACATCTGAAGGCGCTCTACAACTACTATTATTTAAAAGCCGCTTTTCATAAATAACAAATATACCGTATAGTCTCGATAATAAGTCCTTAAGATTTTTTGAAAAAAGAGAGAAAATTAAAAATTAAAGTCTCGAAAATAAGTCCACCCTTTTTTATTAAAAAATAATGGAAGCTTTTAATAATGTAAATAGGTATTTTTCTGCCATGGATAGGCCTGCTTAAGCCCAATAATATATTTATGAAGCATTTGGATCGTATATACTTATATTTTGTTCCCCAGTTTATTTATTTTACGGCTATGAAATTGCTTTCTTAATCCATAATTATTATAACCTTGTATGAGCGTTCTATTTTGCACCATACTACTTTTTAGTTCTAGTTCTATATTGTTTTCTAATTGGACTGGATTGTATTTCTTCTATTTGTAAAAGGGGGGTATATAATAAAAGATAAAATTTAGGTCTCGAAAATAAGTCCCATTATTTTTTTAACCCCGGCTTATTATCGAAACTATACGGTACTTCATTTTTTTGATGAAAAACTATATTTGTTTTACTGTAAAAATGCAAAGAAAAGCTTTTACAGTTGTTTTAATAATATCCCAAATATCTTAAAATAAAATTTGTATGTTTTTTTAACCAAAATACTTTATTTAGGTCGCTTCAAAAATTTTAAACAGATAAAGAACGACTGTCTAAAACTGAGAAAAAACAACGTAAAAGTAAGTCTTTAGTGTTTGTTTTTGCTTGTTAAGTTAAAATATTGGTATAAAAATCCTATAATTTTAGAATCCAGATAGTTCTGAAAGAAGTGTATCTTTGTTGTGATTTTTAAGAAATCCATTTTACACAAAGCAATAAATATAAATTTAAATAAAATACTGTGTGGGTACTGATTTTAAACATTTCCTATGTATTTAAGTTTTTTTATTTCGCAGTTTTTGTCAATGGTGTTAAAACTGACACGTAAAATTACAAATCCACATGCAATTTTTTTTTATGTGTAGCAAATTGCCATATTAAATGTTTTTTACAAACGTTAACAACTTTTCTATTAATGTTTACGTTGAAAAAAATTAAATTTTATGGTGTTGCTTTAAAAACACGTTGAAATCACAAAAAACTGTTATGTTCATGATTTTAAGGGCTTTGGATCCATTTTTATCTGAATCGAATCTTTTTGAACATTTTTTGTGATTGCCTGTATGATTACATAAATTTAATAACTTTCAAAAAAGAATTTTTTTTTACAATGCGTATTAATTCCAAATACTAGTTTTTTGTATTGGAAAAGCTGTAGCATTTAGGTTTTGGTTACTACGTATCGTCTTTATGTAACCAAAACATTTTGTTTTGATTTTAACAAAACTATGAACTTTGAATGCGCCTAAAAACATTAAAAGCAAGTGCAAAAACTGTTCAAGTGTTTGAAAACTGCAAATAAAAGTCTTTTAGAATATTAACCCTGCATTCAAAAAAAAACGTCGCTTTAAGACTAAATACATTTTTTCGTATATTAAAAATTTACTTTTGTTATTTATAATCAGCTTAGTTTAAAACATCGTACAACTTAAAGTTGTTTCTAAAAGCGAGAACATATATTTTTAATTTTTTGCATTTTTTACATCAAAAGTGTTCAACTTTATGGGCCCCCAGGTTCCGAGACCCCGGGAAAAAAACAAGCCCCCCCCCCCCTCGGCACGGCCCTGCAGCCAGGTCAAAAATTTTTCACATCCGGTTTTTGTCCGGGTCAGGGCCGGGTCACGCCATATGTGATAGGTGATAGTTAATTTAATTTGCCAATAGTGGGCATCTATATGTATAAAATTTTGTGAACCTAAAAAATCATAAATATTTTGCATTTTATATGCTCAAATGTAAACTATCAACTTTTTCTTACCTATAGGTTATAAATCGAAATACTTTATATTGGTAGAATTTTTAGCTTACTTGTTGATTCTTTATTATAAGAGTATTCTTTTACTAAAAATACAAACTACATATGTGTGCAAAAGCAAGAAATATCTATATTAACAAACCCTGTTCCTATAGATAAAAATATAAAAAAAATTGCGCGAAGATATTTTTCCCTTTTTGTAAATAGTTTGTAGTTCTATTTAAAAATGGCGTTTTGTACATAAAGATTTTCTTCTATCTTGTTTTCAACAGCTATATAATTAAAAGTAGCTAATTATTTTTTATATATATTTTTGAATGTAAAACGATATGGAACTTCAAAATACAATGTACGCGCTTGAAAAAATAGTCTATTTGCGTTATAATCATGCTTTTTAGCAAGTAAGTCATATTTTACACATATTTTTAAAAAAAATAAAAAAAGTTTTTAATAAAAGATGTTTTACTAATATTTTAAATATTTAAGAAAAATTTTTGATGCAAATTATATGTATATTTATACTATATAATAATTATACGTATAGTATTTAAACGACCCCATACCCTTACCCATTATTTTTTTGTAAATAGACTAAACTAATGGATCTTTTATTTTGCAATGCCGCCTAATATACGGCCTTTTTACACAGTAAAGACCACTTATACGAAAAAAATAAAAAGGTTTCTGTTGGATATTCTTTTAGAAATTAATAGATCTTTTTATATATAAACTATTTTTATGTGGTATTTCTCTGTTCTTCAATACAAAAAAACCCTAGGTATTTTTTTTTAATTTTTTACGCAATATACTTAAATTTTATTTATATTCTAATAGAAAAAATATTTATTTTTACAATACGCATCGATTTTGCAATTATATGACTTTTTTAGACGTTTTAAATCTTCACTTCTTTTTTACTACTAATCTATTGTAATTTAAAGAAACTTAGAGTAGCTTATAAAGAGGGCTGTTGTCTAAAAAAATTCTTCTTATATTAAAAATGTTTGTACTTTCAATTCAATTTTTGGATTATCGAATACCTTATGTCATTGATTTTTAAGGTATGTAAATTGGTTTGAACCCCTTGTTATAGTTGATGATACGCTACTGACCATGCTATCGCATTTATAAACTTATCTTTCCAGATTTTCTGGCCACCTTTTTTTTAGTTTAAAATCGTGTCCAAAAAAAATATATATAGTGATTTTATTTAATAAGATACGACTTAAAAAATCTCGCTAGATTCTCACCGGAGTGTTTTTTTTTGATATGTCCCAAAAAGGAAAAATATCTAAAGAGAACGCCCGTAAAAAATCCCCACAAAACACTCTATGGGTAAAAATTGATTAATATATACAATACTATTAGTAATAAAAAAAGATAAAAAAATACAATAGCCATGAGCGGTTACTTTATCATTTTTAAAAACAATTTGCTAAAGAATTTAAATTATCTATAGTAAAGTCAAATAGACTATAAAAAAATACCAGCCAGGCTAATTATACTACCCTAGTGGCGTACCCAGGGGAGAAGGGTAGAGGGCTAGGGGGTACCCTCATAGATCAGTTTTGTAGGCTGAATTTAAGGGGGTGGGGGGGATAGTTTTTGTGCAGATACTTTAAACATTTACATATCTAAATAAGAAAAATTTTGCAAAAAATTTTTCCATAAAAAATTAAAAAATTTATAACGTCTACAAAAAAAGGTTTTAAGCTCTGGATTTGGCAAAAAAAAACTGTCTATCCTCTGGCTCAAAAAGGCCTAAGAACGCCACTGTACTTTTTTGAATTCAATTTCTTGCAAAGAGTTTTTTATTAATTTTGCTGTTTTACATATGTTAAATGACAGAATTTTACCATAGATACCTATTCTATATATAAAAATAAGCGGACAAAATTATCTATTATATTTACTATAAAAAAATGGAAAACTCGAAAAGTATTAATAAACACTAATTATTAATTTTCATTGATATTAAAATGTCGTAAAAAGAAAATTTCTGTAAATAAAATCACCCAAAATATATTTTTGTGATTTTATGATATAGTAAAACAATTTTGATCGTTGATAAAATTTATCATATGCAAGATTTTGGACATGCCTTATGACATATTTTACAGATGTAAAATTACATGTTTACAAAAAAAAACAAGTAGGTGTCCTTAAAAAATCACGTTAGAAATTTTCTCGCTAGAAGACCACTCTATAAAAAATGTCTATAGAGATTTTTTGGGACGTGCCTGCAAAATTCTTTTAAACTATTTTTTTGACATTTATTACCTTAAAATAATACGTTATTAGTAAGGCAAGTCATCAATGCAGACTAAAAATGCGACTAAAATAGTAAAAATGCAAAAAATGCAGATATAATTTTTTACAGCAATTTAAAAATTTGTGAATGTATCTAACGCATATAAAAGCAGATACGTGTGTCTATACATTTAAATACTAGTTTGTAAAACTTATTAAGCCTTCTTGTGCGCTTTTAATAGTTTTTATAATTAAATAAGCGTAAAAAGAATGTAATTTAATGTAAAAAACTGTTTTTTATGAGTTTTCCTTTGCATTTAGCAAGAAAAAGGCATTTGAAATTCCAAAAACAAACACATAAGTACTTTCGTGTTGAAGCAGTATTGGCAATGATGCGCTTATAGCCAAAAAATGAAAGGTTACAGTCGAATCGCCACGTGCTTAAAAAAAAGGGTATGTCAAATATATCAGGATCGATATTATGGGCAGGTCGCGTAAATTAAAACTAACAAGAGTTAATACATACTCACAAGTACAAAAATGTGTAATAAATATAATTGTTGCCACCCCGCTTGTACTTTCGAGTTTTTTTCAGCAAATAAACCTCATCGCAAACCCTTACCATTAGATTTTGTTGCAATAATGATTGTATCTCTAATTATATAAAATTTCATTTTTGCCATTGTAATGCATTATAGTACATGTAAGGCAGTTTTGGCAGCATATATGGTTTTTTCTGTCTTTGCTAGCAAAGTTTACAACTTAATCTTTTTAAACTTAGTCATACACAATTTTAAGGTTTGACCTCGCTTGACTAAGACCCCCTTTTAAGTCCATTTATAAAATTAGAAGCCAAAAAGCGTCATGTAACCGTTGTAATTTTATATATATGCCGGATACTATAAATATAAAAAAACACGGTCAAACGTACCTTGTATCTGTCAACAGTTTATGTTTTTGTAGATTTTGTAACTAGAGTATTAAAACAGAAAAATATAGCATTTTTTTTTACTTTTCTTATTCCCTTAAAAATATAATTTACTCATTTTTTTCTAATCAACGTTAAAAACGTTTATCTTCTGATGCGTGCGAAACTAAGGTAAAAACATTTTTAATACTGACTGAAAATATAGCTCAACAAATAGAGCTAGCAGTTAACCTCTAAGCATCGTTACTTTTTTATTTATAGGATAGACTTGGAAAATATTATGAACGTGCCTTTTAATATTATCATAAAAAATGATACTAATACCTAAAAATGCGATGGTATTAATGATGAGATATTGAAGTTATATTTTATTGACTTCATGCCTACGTAATATAAATTCGAATCATTAGACTAACAAAGTTATATTATAGGCATTTCATGTTAATGTTGGACATAAAAAAACAACATATACATCGATTTTTCAGACTTAAATACTAAAATATATAATCAAATAATTATAATTTTTTCTTTGCGTTTAGACATTTTTATACGTAACAAAAGCGTTAACTTTTAGTGAAATTTATATCAGGCGCATTTTTTAAAATGTTATTTTTTTAATCGATTTTCGACTGTTTCTTTTACGTTTTTTTTGTTTTTACAAAGGTAATGCAATTTAATGTTTGAAAAAAATAAAAATAAAAATAAAAAATATAGTCCTACTATTTTGTGCAAAAATCTGTTTGTTTTTGCATATTTTAAGAGTTTTTAGCCGTTAACTATCGTTAAAAGAGCATACAACGTAAAATATTACAGATGAATGACTAACATTACTAGAGATGTCAGCGCACTTTACATAAAACACAACGTGTCATCACCTAATGAAAACAATTATCTTTTTATTGAAATATTTTTCCCTGTTCAAAAATGCAAAAGAATGGAAATAAATGATCCACCCTGTCTCTTGCTCAAAAAATGAATGTATCAAAAACAAAAGCACTGTAAGACAAAAAAAAATACAGTATTTATATATTGTAAATAAATGGTTTTATAGAAAATAAAGTTCAAACATGCATTAATTAAATGTAATCTATTTTGTTTATAAAAAAAAATCAGGGCAAACCTTTAGATTATCAAAAGGTATAGCATTTTGCATACAGAAACTGTTAAATGTAGCACGACTTTTTTTTTCGAAATAATATCTTCTATCCAAGTTGCTTAGTGCGTTTTTTTCTGTCTTTGTCTTGGTAATATCGCAATATATATAAATAACACAAAGCATACAAAATGGGATTTGTTTACGCAGCCCGTATTTTGTTAAATTTTAGTTTAAATAACTTTTTCTACTTAAATAAAATAAAGATAACATTGAGTTAAGGTTGAAAAGCTGTTTTTAAAGTGATTTTGTCTGCATAATATCTATAGGCATTATAATTTTGCAGTTTTTAGTTTTATAATTTACTGCTTCTGGTCATCTTTTAACTTGGTTCTAAATTATATAAGTATTTGTCATATATATGGCTTAAAAGCAGTTTTGGTTTTAGAAGTGCTAAGAAAGAAGATTTTGCTGTGCCTGCGTCTCTCCTCAGTAACAATTTTTTATTTTGCATTTATTTTAAATATATAAATTTAAGTTTATCCTAGAAAATATATTTTGGGTTTTTCATATATGTAAAATACACTCTTGTGTAGAGATGCTATTTTGGGAATGTTAAAAAGGGCTGAGCTACGGCTTTTCGATAATATTAAGCACAAAATTAACTTAAAAGTAGATTTAACATACGTTAATAAACCAGAATACTAGAAAAGTTGTCATATGTGCACCAAGACTAAATTTATTATATCTGTTATGCTTTACGTACAATTAATTTTGTTCTTTAGTGAAGATTTATAAAATTAATAGAAAAATTGTAACAATCGCGTTACATAATTACTCTATTATGTAATTATATTTATTCAGAAGCTTTGGATACTTTTGTGAACTACAATCAAAAGCGTATGCAGGAATTGCGAACCGAACGGGTAGTCTTTTTCGCGTTAAAAAACGCTTCAAATCATAATCTTTAAATATAAATATGCAAATTGTGTATTTTGGTAACAACCGCGTTTATAAGTTTAGTATTCAAATTTTATTTTATAAAATTAAATGCACCTAAAAATAACCCCCGTTAATTTGAACGCAATAACTTTTTAAAAAGGTGGGGTTATTCCCTCTGGCTACGCCATTGACTAGGAACCGTGTTATTATCACAAATGAGACTTTAAAAAATGTTTGAGTTTGCTACAATTAAATTGCTTGAATAAGCACAAAAATTTAAAACCAAAAATATCATTAAAAAGCTAGAAACTATCTTGACAGTGCTAGTCATATTTGTGAGTGCGTTTTAGTATACTTTTGGTGTAGTATTTAAAAACAATATGGTATCTCCATAAATCGATAACTAAGATATTTATATTTTAAATACCTTTTTTTTCGGACAAATGCATTGTCTTTATGTTATTTCTAGCATAAATCACATTCAAAATTATAATTATATAGCTTATTTTTTTCTTGGGCAAATTTTTTTATGATAGTTTTGTCTGCCCCTTCTTATGTGCAGAAATATACAACTGTACTAAATTAACAATAAGATAATAATATCTCTAATTTGCAAATCAATAATCAACTAGAATGTAGAAACACTAAATTAAATGATATAAAGTGAAATATGTATCACAGTAGCGTACCCAGGTGTTTTTGAGCCAGGGACGAGTCAGTGTTTTTTGTTAAAGATTGGCTTAAAAACCTTGATTTTTGATGTTTTAAAGTTATTAATATTGTCTTAAAAAAATTTTTATTATTAATGTTTTTGTCGGATTCTATAAATAAAAAAATCTCTGCTCAACAAAAGACTCCCCCTTAAATTACTGCATAAATTATTCTTATAGGAGGTGGGGTATACACCTCTCCTACCCCCCCCCTCTTGGTACGCGCCTGATTTATTATGTATAATTTTAGAACTTCCGAAAAAATTAAAAAAATTAAGACCAGTGTGTGTTACATGCCATAAGTTTTAGCAAATTTGCGTAAATAATACAAGGTGTTTTTGAAAAAGATAATACTCAACGGATTTTATACCTTTTTGTTACCACTAAAGCCCACATTTTGCTAAAAAAAAATTTTGTTTACGCATTAATCGTTTTCCTTTGAGGTTCTAGTGCATTAAGGAACATGAATTATTGCATTTTTTTAGTTTATACACTTAACATTATTAAGTTATTGTTATTCTGTTTAGTTTGCGAGAAACTATTCTTATTTTCTTCAATTTTTTTGATAGTTTTGCCTATTTATATGTCTATTATCGTATATTTTTAAGGCTATTTGTAAATAGCTTTTAAAATTGCTTTTGATTTAAAAATCCTTTTATTAAAATTTATTTAGGAAATTAAAAAAAAATATATGTTTTCAATGTTATATAAATATATATTAATGTATAATGGTCGCAAAAATATGTTCTTTAGTATGTTTTTACGTTATTAGGGTGCACTAAATACACATTTCTTAAAATAGTATAAATTTTTTTTCGCTTGTAACAACCTACATTTAAATATGTATTCACGCAACAAAAAAAACTGTATAACGACTTAACATGAAATTTGACGAGATCGATTTGATTTGATTGCTGTGTAGTATTCAACTATATAATCACGTCTTAATTTATGTTTAAAATGAAGTCGGTAAATTTAAATGCGTTTTGTATCTTAAATACAAGAAAACTACCATAAATAACAGTTTTTTATAATAAATTGCTTTTTTTCAGTCATTTATTTTCTTATAAAAAGGCGCTAATACACAAAGAATATTGGACATAAAAAAATATGGTTATTTGTAATGAAACGACACAGATTAATGCTAATATTTGCTTTGAAATTGATTTAGAATCATCGAGTTGTGGATAAAAAATTTTAATCGCATTTTTATGCATTTTATTGTAGTCGGAGGGTTTTGCATTTTTTCACTGCAATTATGACTTGCGCTAAAAATGACCGTAATATATTTATTTTTGAAGCCAATAAAAAATATTAATCTAGATTTCTATTGCACAAATGTTTCAGAATACTCGATATAGTTTCAGTTTTTTCAACATAACATACATTACATAAAAAACATATGTATATAAACAGAATTAAAAAAAAAGATTCTTATATAACATATTGCTTTTGCACTTGCATGTAACATCTGAAGCAGAGGCGTCTAAACTGCATCAAGTTGATACAATTTATCATTTTTTGATCCATTACTTTTGTTATGTTGGATCTTTTTTTGCAACCCAAAATGTCACGCAAGAGACACCTAAATATCAAAACATACTAAATCAACAAAAGAATAAGCATTCAAAGTGTTGTCGACGCAGTCTATAAATCATCACTGCCCTACAAATTTACATATCATCAAGCAAAGCACAGTTGGATACTATCTTAGCATTGACAATATATAAAGAAACATTTTTAATTTCACAAAATAATAAGTTTGTACCGAAATATAGATAATTTTGTACATATTTTTACTATTTTTGTATTTTTTTTTTGAACATTGGGAGTAGGATAACCGGCTGTTCTCTTTTACTATGATTATAGGAATGTTAAATTTTTATAATAAACACAGAAATATATTATCAGCAAATAATAATAATAAATATTCTGGTAATTTTTTACTGATTCATAATAAACAAAATCATAAAAAATATAAATCTTCTTCTTTAAAGTATTTTAATTTTTAAAAGGTTACTTATTACTATATTCTTGTTGTCTAGGAGCTTTTCTTTCTAGGATGGTTAGGTCTTTGGTATTAAATTTAAGGACTAAGTTATAATGGAGTAAGTTTATATTTTTCGGACACTTTTTGCTTTATTTTTTTCATTTGGATAAATTCTTGGGAGTATTTTTTTTTGGATCGAAAAAAGAAATATTTGGACACCCCTGAACTAAAGCAATAAAAGTGCATTATATATGTGTTTTATGACTTAATAAAATGAAGTCGGTTTTACGTTACATTTAAAAAAAAAATAGCTTATTGCGCTTCAAGCGAACCGAAAACAACACGCAACAACAAGTTTGCCTAGACTTGTATGTTTTTGTATTGTTATGAAGCCAGCAATCATAAATTTCTTTTGTAAGTTTCTTTATTATCGTTAAAGTTTTTTTTGTTTTTATTTACAAAAAAAACAAGGTTTTTATTGTTGAAAAATATTCAATTGTACTTAGTATAATTGTTTATTACCTACAATTTTTATAAAAAAAACTTTGAGAATAATATTTTACCTAAGGTTTTTACCTTATTAAAATACTATAAAGCAATTTTACAGACAAAAATAAGTAAAAACAATTTTTTAATTCTAATAAATAATGTTTGCTAAAGTTTATATTAAAGAAAGAAAGTATAATAAAAGAAAATCAAGTAAAATTAGAAAATTATTTCCTTATTAAAAACAGGTAAATTTGTTAGATCCTGTTTTTTTAAGCAAACTACAGAGTATATTTTTTTTAAAATTGATGGAAAATTACAGGAAAAAAAATTTCAAAAAAAGAGATTTTGTTTATTTTTTTGCGTATGCCAAAAAATACTTAATATCTCATGGAAAAAAAAATTTGCCCCTCCTGGCAAAAATTTAAAAAGCAACACTGCTTATAAGTCATTATTTTTTTGTGTTTATTTCAAATTAGAATTTTATACTGTAAAATATACTTATACATACGTACACTTAAATACGCGAGTATTATTTTCCACAATAAGCACTTTTTGCAACTATAGCAAAATGCACAAATGTTTTTTTACTCTAAAAATAATACTACTTTTACAACATTTAAAACGTTTTTTAATGTTTAAAGCAATAAGTATCAGATGGTAAAAATTTTCATTTACGTGCGCTACAAACTAACTTCAGTAAATATAATAAATTATCCATGGGTAAAAAAAATGGTATTTTTTGTTTTTCCTGGTTGGATCCTTGTCTTTCTAGTACACCATTAAAGGTACAAATTTTTGATAGTTTTTATACAAAATTTTTAGACAATTGTTTATCCACAATCGAAGCACTTTTCTTTATGTTTTCTTAATAATACGCTCTTAACAATCGGCACTTTTTACATTTAGAAAATAATCCATGTATTATATTAAACATGTAGATGTATATATTTTATTATGTTGCTTAGTTGGCATTAGTTTTGTTTTTTGAATGATAAATGGATTATAAAAAAAAATCATATAAAATTTGTGTAGAAACTAAGTTGCGTTTCTATACTTTTTATTAATTTGCGCATGTAAAAAAAATAAGAAAAAAAGGCAATTGAATTATCAGAAAGTACATCATTTAATTTCTACGCTCTTTTAGCATAAACGAAAGTGCATTGTTAGAAGAGTAAAATATGCATTATGTTGTTACATTAACCCTTAGAGAAGTTAGGGGTCAAATTCAATACATTTATTTTATTCCTACATATCGATCCGAGAAAATTTTCAATTTCGAATCCATAAAATTTTAAATTTGCAACTGGAAAAATGCAACTGAAAAACGAAAATATAAAAATGAAAAATGAAAAATGAAAAATGAAAAATGAAAATAAAAAATGAAAAATGAAAAACGAAAAACGAAAAATGAAAAATGAAGAATGAAGAATGAAGATGAAAAATGAAAAATGAAAAATGAAAAATGAAAAATATAAAATATACAATGAAAAATAAAAATAAAAAATAAAAAATCCAAAATATAAAATTAAAAATTAAAATTAAAAATTAAAAGTGAAAAATTACAACTTTCAAATTAAAAACTAAAAATTAAAAATTAAAAAACTATAAAAATTTAAAAAATAATAAAATAATAAAAATAAAATAAAAAAATGTACGAAAAAAAAAGT
>JAQFYM010006204.1:0-12049 GCA_034694785.1 Agrenia bidenticulata
GTGTTTTTGAAATTGAAATATATAAAAAAAATGTTTTTCTTTTATACAGTTAAGACTTATTAACACATATATGCACTAAACATAACTTCATGAATAAAAATGGTTAGTAATTTTTTTTTTTAATTTATATGAGACACGCATTTGCTTATAGAAAACATTTATTTTAAGTAATATGTTTTTTATATTTATTTTTTTTTTTTGTAAATGGGGCCCCCTCCGTATGGGGGCCCTTTACAAAGTGTTCACCTTACCCCACGCTTACTCCCTCACGGAGCCTCTGGGTACAAGGAGCTAGAATGTCATCTTCACAGTCTTTCAGCGCTATTCCTATGATCCTTCTCCCTTCTAAGCTTTTCATGTTTATTCTATGGTCATAAAAATTCCTGACAACAATCTGCTAGTAATGTATCCACGTTTTCTCAATGAAACACAATCTAATTTATATCTTTAACCCTTTTCACATAAGCTTTGGCGAAATATATCATTCATTACTATACCTTTTCATATAAGATTCGCTACATGGCAATGGTTCACGGGTTCGCAATATGACAGTTTTCATAATTTGGCGGCGCAGTAGCTTCTCAGAGTACAACCAATTGATTTACAAACTTGTTTACACTAAAATATTTTTCTTATTGATATTTTTGAATTTGATAAAAAAAGTGTAATTCATTGCCGAAAATTCATTTTTACAGTCAAACGCCTTAAGACAAATCTGTTATCCCCATCTTTTCTTGAGGTTATTTTTCTGTATTTCAGGGTTTTTTAACACATACACAGGGTATTCTGAGCCTTTCGGGCAAGTGATTTTTTTTGACTAAATCGTATTAAAGAAATTGCTGTTGATATAGTAAGCAAAAAATTTCTGGATTTGTATAAGGGTATATTTTATTATTTGCATTTGCATTTTTCTTGCCCTGAATTAGAAGGGGATCCAACTAACGAAGTAAGACGCAAACGCAACAATACCCCTATTATTAAAGTGACATTTTGGCTATTGTTTTGCGTTTCGGGCAGTACCGTAACCAGGATTTTTTTAAGTGGGGGCCAAAAAAAAAAATAATTGTTAAAAGGCAAAAAAAAATATTTGTGTTTTGCTGTAAAATTTTTTGAAAAAATTTGAAAAATACATTAACTTTAAAAATATTTTTTTGTACGTTTTGACGCTCTAAAAAAAGACCCCCCCCCTTAAATTCAGGCTACACTTCATTTCAAGGGGGGCCTAGGCCCCCTTTGCCCCCTCACTGGTTACGCCACACGTTTAGGGGGTTATGTACGGTAAACGATACAAAATAATAAAGCATTCACACAGCTGAAATTTGTGCTGTTCAAGTTTTACTATATACTTAAAGAGTGGTCATAAATAAAAGAAAAAAATCTTTCTGTATTTTTTTTTGTATTTGGCGCTTTTACAATTTTTATACTTTGCGAGATGCATATTTCTTCTATTTTACAAAAATAATTTAGTAAAGAACTCTTATTCTTAAGTTTACGTAGGCATAAATGAATTCCTTTTTTTATAAAAACTGCTTTTATTTTATAATCTAATTCAATTATAATATACAATCAAACAAGAAAAGCACAACTATTTGACTTGCTATCACAACACATACAAAAACAAAAACTGATATAATGCTAAAAATCATATTTGACGCGTCAGCTGCAAATATTTTGTAGGCTTTATACAACAACGCAGTACAAGATGTAAATCTATTACATCTATAAAGAAATTTTTTTATTGCCATAAGCCAACCAATTTTAGTAGTATATTCTATAGCAGTCTTAAATGTATAAAACTAAAAAAATAACGGTATAAATTTTTATTAAAATACAAATACTTTTTATCCGAGATTTTAAAACCAGAAACTGATTTTTTGTTGATTTAAAATGGCTTGAATACGAGATAATTGTAAATAGATCTAAAATTAAACCAAAAAAAGTACATTTTGAAGAATTCTATAAATTTTACTAAGGTTTTAAATTAACAAAATTGTAAAAAAAACGCCACGAAACAAATAATATACGCTTTTTATTTCTATAAAAAAAGCTGATAGTTTTTTGTGTGATCACAAAAAAAATATTTTTTGATGCATAAACTAAAAAATACATTTTGCCGTGCTTTTAAACCGTACAATTATACGTTTACAAGTAATAATTAATTACGTAAAAAAATTTGTAGCTGTAAAATAAATATAAAATTTTATAACTAGACTATGCAACGTTCAAAATATATAAACAAAACATTGGTGATACAGAAATAAAAAATTTAAAAAATCCGGGATCCTACAGTCGATTAGTAAATTAAATTTGTTTGTTTGTACCAACAAGGTGGTAAGATAATCTAACAGTATTTCTGTATTTTGCCGTACAATAAAACTCGTTTTTTGTTTAGAAAATTTCTTTTTAGCGCAGCGGGACCCAAAAACCCTAAATCCATCACTAAATATAAGACTTAAAAAATCATTTTTTATAACAAAGCAGTTTATCGTTACTGAAAATAAACTAACAAATACACTTTTAATGCCAAGAAAACCATGTTAAACAATATTGATACATGTGTCAACCTTTAATTTATTTTTTAGTTTAACAGCAAATCGTTACACAAAGATTCAATATAAATAAAAGTTATGGAATGATCGTCAATTAGTGTTTAGTAACATATATATTTTGATAACGGCAAAAAACTTATATTCTCAGCTCGAAAAGCAAATATAATAATTTGTCATACAGAGTAGTCTAAGGAAGGCAATGACCAGTAATTTATCGTTGTTTTATTAGTTCATAATTATTTAATTATTTTTTATAAATTTATGGGTAAAACAGATAAAGAAGAACGCTTAAAGTTTAATTAGTTTTTCTATGAATTGTATATAGAAAGCTTTTACCTGATATGCAACCACTATTTTTTGTTTAAAAGCTTACTTAGTACAAAAAAAAACCCTGCTTTTTTTCATTTTATGCATTTTTAACAAATATTAAGATAAATATTATGCAACTGTTGTTGGATAAAACAAATGTCTTTGCTTTGTTATATACAATACCTTTTTTAGTACAATTTTTTGTTGATTTTTTTTGTTTGTGGACAAAAATGTACAAAAATCATGCATAGTTAAATGGACAATACAAGTATACCGACGTCTTATAGGAGTATTTTTTAGTAAAGCAAGAGCAATATACATTACAAAAACACCCTAGATGCAGCAATTTTTTGCGTTTATCTATTGTATTTTTCAAAATAAAATAATCTAATTAATTACAATTTTAACGTATTTATTTTTATTGTACGCTGAAGGTACATTTTTATCTTCCTAAGTATCAAAAAATACGGAAACATTTAAAGTATGAAAAAATAGTAACACTGGTTTAATATAGAAATCATAGTTGTTTTAAACTTTAAAAAAACAATAAAAAATTTTATAAATATCACAATAAAAAATTTTCCATGTCCGTTGATCTACAACACGCTGTTTACAAATAATGGAAATACGTCTTATAGTTTATGTACATGATTTTTTATATTGAACCATAAGGCTTTAACACTTTTTTATTATAAAATTTTATTTACACGCATAAAATCTTTATGTGTGGTTTTTTGTGAAAGTAAATAGATCTTATTTTTTTTAGCTAGACAAAGATCAGAATTTGAATTATTCCTAAGGAAAAAACCCGTTTCTTTGACAATAAAAAATTTTGTTAAACAAGTTGTAACTTTATTATTTTAGAACCATATTTTTTATTAATATTTTTTTAGTAATGTTTTTTTTTTCATGTTTTATACATATTACAACTATTTTTTTATTTCAAAATTTTTTTAGGCCTACGATTTTTTTCGAAATTATTTTTTTTTCTATCAAAAAAGTTAATTACTATACTTTTTTCGAAATGCTTTTATAACGACTTAAAAAGTGCTTACGGCATAAAAAAGTTTGTTTAATTTCTTTTTACGTCAAGAAGCCTATTTCTTCATTTATTTTTACACAAAGAAGTTATACCCTTAAACTTTCTGTTGATCTAAAAAAAACGCTTAAAAAATTTTTTACGACTATATATTTTATCCTTCAAAAAATTTGCGTGTTGCAAATTTTCCCACCCTACACATTCTTCTCAAAAAAAACAACCCTCTTTCGTAAAACAAATTTGGTCATGTCCCTAATAACAGATAATAGGTTTTTTAAAATTATATACTATTTATATAAGAGCAATGTAATAAATACCATTTTTTTACATCGAAACCAGTTGTTGTTTACTGAACAAAGCCATATATAAGAAATAGACTAACCAGTTGGTCATAAAAAAAGTAATTCTCCTAAACGGTCAAAACCCGTATAAAAAACTTCTTGGTTTAATGGCATAACGTACACGGCAAACGTATGAAATTTTAAAAACTGAAAAAAAATATTTTTGATTTTTATTTTTTATTTGTTAAAAAAAATGTTACTTTCTTTACTGGTTATAAAAAAGTTATAAAATATAGTAGGGCAGTGGCGTAGCCAGTACTCTTATGTAAAAAGGACTAGTCAGTGTTTTTTTACACAATGACAAGTAAAAACACGTATCACATCGTACAAAATCTTAATTATTGTGGCGCTGTCAATTCGCCATCCACGCCCAGCCCTCTTTTATAGGCCTAATAAATGCTGAAATTAAACAAAAATACACTCCAAAACGACATTTTTTTTATGCAGTTAAATTACAAAAAAGAAAATTTAATAGTTCATTTTTTATTTTCAAAATTTTTTGAAAAAATTAAAAAACTAAAAAATACCGAAGTTTTTTACAAAAAATATTTGTTTAATAAAATGTAGTATCTCTACATATTTTTGCCAAATATTCTTTTTGCGCTTAATCCCTCCATTTTTTTGGAAGGCGGGCTGGGCGCGGAATGCGCGCTGCGCGCGTCACAATTATTAATTTAATAAATAGTTAATTTTTAATTTTTTTGTCATAAGAATCTCAGCATAAAAATGGAACCCCTCCCCCTTAAATTCAACCGTAACTTTTTTTCCAGTGGGGTGGTTGGAGCCCATATGTTTTGTGTTTTAGCTAAACCACTGAGTAGGTGGGTTAATTTTGAAACTTTATCAGGTGTTTAATTTTTTAAAGGTTTTTATGTGTTACCATATACACACTTAAAGCCAGATTACAATAGGAAAATAATAAATGCTATAAAAACATCATTACTCAAATAAGCTTATATGCTTGCAAAATTTTCTCTTATAGGCAATACTATAGATGCAAATTTAAAATTCTATAAATATGCATATTTTTTTGATTTTCTATTACAAAATACTTTTTCAAGTATAAAAAAAATAAAACATACTATCCGTACACCTTGTTTCTGGTTATATAAAATTAATCACATTTTCATTTTGTCCAGATTTGAAAATTTTTGGTTTTGTCGTGTTTAAATAACTTTTTGAGTTTTTTTTTATAAAACAATATCGTCATCATCTATGTTTTTAAAATCCTTTGCTGCTACTAAAAAATTTTATACAAAGTAAAGGATCTACGACTTTGGCTATCTTATATATTCCTGATCCAGAAACATCCCTCTATTAGAGTACCATACTAAACGAATTATTTATAGTACAATTATTACATAATAAAGAATTATATGTAACTGCGGCTACAAAATGTTTTTTTTTTCTACTGCAAAGCGTTTATAATAGTAAATACACAGGACGAAAAATCCTTAGAGTGCTCTTATGTAAAAAACGCATTTTTTTGTTAGGCTTAAATGAATCGTGCCGTCGCAAATTTCCGATGTAAAGCAAAAGTCATTGGTTTGGATTAAACCAAATTTTTCTTTTATTTTTGTAAAAAATCTAACAAAAAGTCGCGTGATAACCAGCTTATGTTTTTGCAAATATATTTTATATTAAAGTTATGCGGGTTGCAGAATTAAATGCTCTTGAATTTTACTATTGCCAATTAAATATTAAAAACTGTTTCATATTTATATTACGAAAAAACAAAAGTTTTTCGCGTGTTCATAAGTTGATTCCCTTTTCTTCTCGTTTTTTATCATGTTATATTCTCTTTCAAAATTATTGCTGTACGCCCCAATCTAATCAAAATATAACAAAAACTGTTTATCAAAGATTCTTTACTAAGATAAGCAGCAGTAAAAGAAGTTTTCACAAATGTTTTGGCTGCTTTTTTTACTTCGTCATTAACAAATTTGCCTGTAAATCATTCCTCATCTCAGATAATAAAAAAAATACAAATTTGGTAGAATCTTACATTGATTATTTGTGTTTTGTTATTCATTTTGTTTAGCTAAAAATAATCCGTTATATAAGCGAGTTACACATTGTCATATTTGGTCAATTGGGTAAAAATTTTTTGCAATAACGCGTATATTTTTATTTTGGTTTTATTAAGGTAAATAAGGTGTAAGGTTTAGATATCACTTCTACATACTAAAAGATCATCTATTATTTAGACGTCATTTTTTCAGTTTGTCGATAGGGTCATTATTTCTGTGCGTATTTTTTTGCGTTTACTGGGCAATTGTAGCTTTTTACGGCTTTTCTTTTAAATCTTACAATATAATTTTAAAGAATTTTTATTTGAAATTTATGAATTACATATTTATTTTTTTTTATACAATTTACAGGCCATTTTAGTTGATTTGTTATGAATTCACTAAATTGTTCTTGACCCTTATACGAACAGCAGCTAAAATAAATGCATTGGTGTGAAATTATGGGTCAAATATACAGATACATATAGTATTTATAATTCAAAAATATAATTTTACGCGACAGAACATGCCCTTCCCTAATTTAAGATGCTTAGATCAACATAAAATATTAATGTATTGGATGTGTGATTTTACTCTTGTTTTTTTTATGTTTTTGCCGACTGTTTTTTTTTAAACTGTATAAATAATTTATTCCGGCTATTACAAGATTATAAAAATAACATTTATACTTTTTATCTGTATTTATAGATAATTAAGGTTGTACGATTTAGAATATCATGATCTATTTCAATTTTTTATATAAAAATAACACCAACCAAAGGTATTTCACCGAGAAAACATATATTTTTATAATCTTTTAGACCGTTAAGCTAAACGTATAATATTTACATGCAAACAATTTTTGTTGTTTCCTTTAAAAGCATACGATAGAGAAGAGTTGTCGTAAAAAGTAAAAAAAAACTTAAATGAGTAGAGGTATAATTTTTCTTTCATCTTGAACTTTTCTTATATTTTTGATTTAAGTTGCTTTAGTAAATTATTATTAATCTGCTTACATATTAGTAATCTAACACTTAAAAACTTTATCTTGACAGTGCGACTCAAATGATACGTAAAAAGCTTTTAAATTTGTATTTCCTAGTTCAACACTACATTTTTACCCTATAATTGCCGTAAAACTGCACTTAATGCTTTTTAGACCGTTTCACTGTTTAGAAAAATATCTAAACTCATATTTACATATATCTACTAGTGGTAATAAGGTAATATAAATACCATATATAATTAATTTCAAATAGCCTAAAAAAGTGCATTTTTTACTGTATTTAACTGAAAAGGCCTAATGATAGTTAGAATATGAAAAATTGGTATTTTTAGTTTTTTACGAATCACTACTATTCGATTGTTCCACAAGCTAAAAAAAAATTATATCCATCAATTAATTTATATCATATACCAGAATTTTTTTATAAATGCTATATATTATACACCTAATGCTTTAATATATATAAAACTCATTAGATGCAGATACGAAAAATCGGTATCAGCAAAAAATTTATTACACAATGGTTCGTTTATACGGAACAATCTAAGGAATATAAAAAACAGCGTTTTTATTTAAAGCAAACGCAATTATAATCTGTTTTTTTGACGCAGGTCCCGTTGTTATTTTTTTTTACGTATAATATTTAAATCCTTTAAAATAAATTACATGATATAAACCAGAAAAAGTCAAACTCACATACTTGTTTACTTACAAATGACAATTTTTTTATAGAGGATTATAAGCTAAAAACAAAAAAAAAAGTTTTTTAATAAGTTTCTTTTCGTGATATTTAATATAATACTTTAGTGCTATGTAATCAAATATTTCCAATGACATAAACGTTTTTCTTGGTAAAAGCAAGTATTTTAAATGTCAAAAATGTAATTTGGTAGTACATGAAAGAAATAACATTATTTTTTGTTCGGCGTATCAGTAAAATTAAGTGTGTCGTAAATAAGGGGTGTTCAAAATTTTTTTATCTGTAAATATTAAACGTTTTAATTAGCTGCCAAAATTTGGGCTTGTTTTTTTCGGGGTTGATAAAAAAAATGCTGTATATCTGTGTTTTTTTGGGTTAGAAATAATATGCCAATAATTCAAGTGGTATTTTTGGGCGTAATTCTAATGCCACAAATATGTGGTTTTGTTTTCAAAGGGTATGACTTAATCAATAGTTCTTAATTATTAATTGTCGCGCGCTGTGCCGGGGGCCCATGCTGAACGAGGTAGAATACAGAAAAAAAAATAGATACAGAAAACGTAAAATATGATAATTATATAATAAAACGACTCTTATACTGAAAAAGTACATTTTTTTTAGAAAAAGGCAAAATTCGAAACTTTTTCGTTTTTTTTTATTGAAAAAATATTTTTGCTGAAAACCAACCTAACCTTTAAACAGTGCATATATACAGCGTCCAATTAGTATATTTAACGTTTTATGGCGTTTTAAATCATACTTTACTGTTAATCTTTTGTTTTTTTCCCCCATAATTCCCGTTCAGAATAGGTCCCCGGCACAGCGCACGACATAAATTAGTAAAACTAGCAAAACGCCTATAAAATATGCAATTTAAGGCACAAACCGCCAAAGCACATTATTACTTTGCAAAAAATACTGTACTTTATTGTTGCGCGAGTGTTTCAGTGCGTGTTGGTTTTTAAAATTTATATAATTAGGGCCTACAAAAGAAGCATAAAAAAAGTCATGTACTGTAACTAAAATATTTTTTTTCATATGTACTCTTATACAAAATTTCTTTGTAATCTTAAAGTAAAAGGTTTGTTAGCCCCATGAACTATTATTATTATTAGAGATGAAAAGTAGTATGACAGATTTTTTCATTTTAATACAATAGCTGCCATGTATGTTGTAAAAAGTTGTCAGTCGTTAATAATTAATCATTGTGTACAGTGGCGTAGCCAGGGGGCACAGGGGGGCACGTGCCCCCCCTAGAAAAAAAACGTGGCCTGAATTTAAGGGGGGGGTCTTTTTTTGAGGCCTCAAAATATGCGAAAAAAAATATTTTCATAAAATTTTATTTTTCAGAAATTCTTAAAATTTTTTGCAAAAAATAAAAAATATTTTTTTTTTTCGTTCAAGCTCATTTATTTTTTTGTGCCCCCTCCTAAAAAAAATCCTGGCTACGCCACTGATTGTATATATTTATTGACAAATACTAAAAAAAAGCGTTTTAGTAAATTTGGCGCGAATAGAGAGACCCCCTATGCATAGAGCGGCCCCCTTTGCATAGAGCGACCCCTGGCTAAAACTAACCATAAAAGTTACTAAGCGTACAGAAAGGACCTGGAAAAATATTCGTTTATTATTTTATTTACAATAGTAAAATTTTTTTGTTTTCGTAAAATATATTTAATAAAATGCAATTTATTTATTTTTGGCTAAAATTCAATTTTAAAGGTTTTTTAATCTCTTAAAATAGTATATTTATTCCCGCTTTTTTGATTTCTGATTTGGATATTGGATCGTTATTACTTTTTTTTTGCCGTAGAGGGCCGCTACACACATAGGGATCTACTCTATGCGCGTCATAGTTCATACACTTTTAATCTACAATTTTTAATAATAAAAACACATAAACTTTTAATTTTTTCCTTAGTTTTGGATAATGCGGCTGACGCCCTCTGCAGCCCTGATACATAAACGATCTGCCATGTTAAAAGTTACTGTTTTTTTATAATATATTTCTTTATATGTATTTCTTATCTCTTTAGAACATTCATATTTTTATTAGATTAGATAACCAATCTTTGTTCCAAATGCACCAATTTTTAATATATCAATATTTACGCGTCATAATTAATCCTAAGGCAAGTTTGACCCCCGTTACGTGTGTATCTCGGCAAGATCTCTTAAAAGCACCCCTCAGGTTTTTTTATAGGTGCTTAAATAATCATGTAAGAGTCATTAAATACCTTTTAGCATCATCATCGGATGAAAGTGCACTGTCATCTGTATTCTGCAATGCATTGCGGGAGACAACACTAATAATTGCCAATTGCCATATCTTTTGTTACTCTATCGTTAAAAATTTTGTAGGCTAGGGTATGATTGAACATATGATTTGCAATAATAACAGTAGTTATTTGTAATTCCTTGTTATTAAAACGGTTGTATTATATTTATTATTTTTTGGCCTTAAAGAACACAATAGTAGTTTTCCTTGCGTAAAAATCCACTCGTGGCATTATGAAAGGTTTTTAAAGTATTATACTGCAAAAAAAGTTAACAGTTTAAATTCAAAATCTCAGTAGCACATTTTTACTTATAATTCGGTTGAAGGCATATTTTTTTCTGATAAATTATTTAAAACATGAATTATATGTGTAAATAAGAAATACGAGTCTATACAGAGTACTTTTTTAATACCGGCCTTTATAAATACACCACTAAAACGTATTCCTAAATATAAAACAGAAAACAAATTAATAAATGAGTTAGTTGTTTACTCTATTATGTTTTAATCAGATATTTATATGTGTAAAGATGATCTTATAAAACGCCGATCTATATAATGCAATTACCTGCATTGTTATTACATATTTTGTGCTCCAATTTCGGGTTTTTTTGTTCTTTTTTTTTTACTTTTTTATAATTTTGACCCGTATTTCTGTCGGCAAAATCATTGGCCGATATTTAAAGATTATAGAAAAGGAGTAATAAGTTACGATACTGTTTGCATTCTATTTATATGTTTTTATTATTTTTTCTTTTTTATTGCGTAATTGCAATTTAAATTTTAAGTATTGCATTAAATGTGGCGAGGATTGCAATGAAAATAGACAAGATTGAGAAATTAAGGGGTTCAGAAAATATTGGTGCGATATATATTTATAACCTTGCATCGCACAGATAAACTTGCTTTACTTCTCTCTATTTACTTGTCGCCAGGGTTACCTAATATGGTATGGTAATATGGGCAGGCTCTGGATTTCTCTTCCCGCCCAAAAGGTCAAATATTTAAAAAAGGGTTCTTTACTAAAAATGAACGAAAAATCCAAATACTAATGTGATTTCAATCTATTTTTGACTATAATAAGCAAAGGGTATACAAATATAAAATATTATTGTTTGATAATTTAGCATCAATGCAACAATTTACGACGATCAATACTTGTATTTGTATGCGTATAAGTATATGTATTATCTATACCTAAAAAGATCATTTTTTTTATAAATTATAATTTGAGTCTAAATTTAAGAATTTCCTTTAATTTTTGTCATTGCATAGTGTTATGATTAGGGCTCGGGAAAAAAATATACGTATAATTTATGTATAGTAAAATTTACTATAAGTTTAATTTGAATTTCAAAGTATGTCCCATTATTAGGGGTCAGATTTCTTTGAGAATCACAAAAAAATTAATTATGTATATGGAAATGCTTATTTTCTATTTTACAGATTGTATTATAACGATTTATTCCAACACTTACAAAAAATCAAAATTTTGTGATTTTTGATAGTTTTTCTCCACTACTATTTACCGTAATGTCCCGATAATAAGCACTAAGAAATATAACACAAGAAGAAAATAAAGAAGAAAAAAGTCCCGATAATAAGCAACTTCAGATTCTGGACACCAATTACCATTCTAATTCGCATTCTCGATCAATAAATCATTTACATAATGTCTAATGTCTTAATAATAATCGTACTAAATATTTACTATAAAATATGTAAACACTTAATTTATCAACCCTTAACAGAATTTTCAAGATGCATAATTTTAATATAGTCCCGAAAATAAGAAATGAATTATTTTACCCCATGCTT
>JAQFYM010006205.1:0-12049 GCA_034694785.1 Agrenia bidenticulata
AACTTTAGAAAGGGCTACAAATATTATCAAGCCCTTTTAATAAATTTAAATAGTAAAAAAGTTGAAATTTTTAGGAGAAATAAAGCATATTTTAGGCAAATAAAATATGAGGATTAGGAGAAAATGTCATTTTCTCCTAATCTAGAGAGGCCTGGATATAAGGGCATCAACGGAATTATAAATACATTTAATAGCCTTAAATATATTTTTCTTTTTGTTGTTTGGCATATCTCATATTTGATAGAGTCTAAGGATTTTACAAATTATTCTTTGTCTACTCATTTTTTACACATAAGTTACGTTTCAAAACTGCGTATCTGTCATGATAAATTGCTTTTTTCAGTAATTATGGTTATCTTACACTTTCATGATAATTTTATGTAAAAAGGAAAAAAATCCCAATGATCCCAAAGATCCCCAAAATGACTTTAAAAACACGCATTTTATCCAAATTTTGAAAAAATTAGGATATTAGTTTAATTCTCCAATTTTAAGAGGCCTGATGATGACCCACAGTTAACACCAAATGGATAAGCAGGAGCAGTACCTTGTCTTTGGCATCAGTACGGTGTATACTGTATCTTTTTTCTCTTTAGTTCTTAGGTTATAGCTTGATGCGTATCTCTTTTACACTTAAAAGCGCTTTTGGCAGGTATTTATTTTTACTCAAATTTGTATTTCAGTGCATGACTGTGCACAATTCGGCGAAAATTTATGTACATGGAATTATCTGTTTTTATAAATTTGACCACCAACAATACACGATAAAAAAAGCGGTATATTAATAAAAAATAGTTGCGGGAATATAATTAAATTGCCTAAAGTGACACCCCTTTAATTTACGTATATGTAAAGTTAAAATGAAAGGCAAATTACGGTCTAACACTTTACTGCCTAAGGTGCCCAAATGAGCTTTTAAGTTATTTCAATAAAAAACCACCCCACCTTGAGCGGTTTTTTAAGATCATAAATTGCTGGCATACGTTTTCAAATCAGGGGTTTTTGTCTTGACATGCATTTTCTGTTTTTTTTTTATTTAACGAATTGCCAAAAACTATACAAAGCTGGATTATGGATAACCAAAACTACAAAACGGGTTTTTCGTGATTAAAAAAAACACAGTTTATATATTTTGAAGCAAATAATCTTTTTTATTTTGCGAGATCCTGGTAGATACCATATTTCTACAAACGCCTAAAAGTGACTTCGGGTATTAATGTACGTTTATAAAAAGCTTAAAAGTGAACTTAGCCATGGAAGTTGTATAGAGAACTTTTTAGTATTAATCAATAGAATCATGCAGCAAAAAAGTGCATCTGTTATATCAATCTTAGTTTTTTTTTAAAAACGGAAATTAGTACTTTGAAAGATTTCTTGATAAGATTGCTATCTTACAATCTGTACACGCTTTATAAAAAAAAACATTAAAATGCTTTTATTTTGCTTTTGTTTAATACTAAATTGCACTATTTTAGGATTTTAAAGTATAAAAAATTCTAAAAAAACACTGTTTATTACTGTTTTATTAACTAGTATTATTTAAAAGCTAGGTTTTGTTGTAAAATGCAATGGATTTACCTGTTTTGTGATTATAACATGAATCGAATAATTTTAACTATGAAAAAAATTATAAATTATAATTTTTTAGTTAGGGCATTTCGTTACACTTTTTTACTAGGAGATTCGAACAAGAATACCGGATAATTGATTATTTAAATATTCGGCGTAAAATCACAAAAAAATGATTTATTTTTAAAAAGAAACGAATATATTTGATTAAGAAAAAATACGTCTTTATGATTTGTAGTTATATTTTATAAATTTTGCTTTTATATTTTTTATACATTTTTATTCCAAGTTCATACATAAATATAACGTTCGAGAGTAATTTATTACGATAAAAAACGTTGTGACAACTATAAAAGCTAGAATGCAAGAAATTTTCTAGAAAATAACGGTGAAACTAAAATAGAGTAAAATATAAACTTAAATTTTAAAGAACCTAATGCAAATATCACGAAAAATTTAACTCGTAAAAAATCGAAAATGTTTTTTTTTGTTAATTTTTATATCAAGAAAAATTTACAGACCGTCAAATTTACTATTATCAAGTTTCTTTTGTAAAGATAGTTTTATACCTAAATATATAATTTTTTTTACAATGATGTACTCAAAACTTGTAAGCTGATAGCTATTCAGTATTTTAATGTAGTGCTTAACCTTATTTACATGTGTTCTAAACATATTCATTTTGTTACAAACATTTTATCTATATTTTTAAAATCAAAAAAATCCTGCCAGAGCCTTAGGTAAACACGTCAAATTTTGTATACAAAAAATAGAAAACGGCAACTGAACTCTCTATTCACCCCTTTGGATCCCGCTCGAGGCGCCTAGGTTTTTTTATAAACAAGTTAGAACCGAATTTATATTTTTTTCAATATTTTATAGATAGAAATACATCACGCCCCATTATCAATTTTTTTTACTTCGTATATGTAAAACGGCTAATTGATTAATCAAAAAATTTAACCCATAATAACATTTATGTAAAATGTCTAATTTTCAAATCACCTTGTTTTTATCCACAAAAAAAATGCGCAAAATGCTTCTATTCATGATCAATTTCTAATTACATTTAAACAATTTAATTAAGGCTGCTTAGAAGAAAGTTTACTAACAGGAATGTACGATTGTATATTATAAGCAGTGATTGCGAATATTGTATGGTAAGCGGGCGGAAGATCTTATAATATTTCCGCCCATAATGGCCATTATACCCATATATGGGAAAAATATTGTAAGAATATGACGACAAAGAAATAAAATCTGAATGGTACTAAATTGTCTCTAGGTGGCAGCCGTTCAAAAGCTTATTACTATTTTGTGATTAGTTGCCCTTTTTTTTGCAAGAAATACGTGGTCTTAAAAATACACAGGATTTTTATAAATTTGAATTTTTTTATCCGGAACTTTTTATTTGTAACTCAAAACCCTCATATAATTTACTCTTAATTTTAAAAACAACAAAATGACGTATATCTATGTTTACAGCATATAAAATCATAAAATATGAATGGCCTGTTTTCTTTTTTGTAATAATTACAATCAAAATATTTGTATATAATGAGTACTGTATCAAAATATAACTTTAGGACATTATTGTAAATTTTTACCCTTAAAATTTAACCGGCAATGTACTAAATTTGTAAAATAGTAATTTCGTGATATTTTTGGGCGCTTAAAACTACATCGTAATATACATGCTGATTAACATATTTATTTAAAGTGAATTTTAGTATTGTTTGTTGTGTTTATGTGGATATTTTCGAATTGACTACATCAAATTTTTGTGCATTAAACAGTAAATTGACAATTATACGTCCTATATTTCTACGCTTGCATGATTCTTTTAGGCTTAAAATATTTTTGTTAGTTTTCGAGTGTCTAAAAAATTCTACTCTGGTAGAAGTTTTTACTGGCATAAAAGCAGCAGTAAAAATATGGAAAAAATATTAAATCCCATTCACGCCCATAATGGAGTAAACGGTATGGCCATATATGGGGTTACCATAAATTTTTCGAAAACACTGATTATAAGCATACATAATATCACTTTTTTACATTATTTATGTTCGGAAATTTGCATTTTTTAATGTTTACTCTTATTATGTATTTAGTTGCAACATAATTATTTGCTTTTAGAATTTCTTATATATACATACATACTTATCCGAAAGTCATTAAAACATAATACAGTGAGCCCTTATTAGAAAATGTTTTTAATTAATTTTTTTTTGTATTTGCAAACAACATTTAACAATTCTACGTATGCATTCCTCTAAAAACCTTAAACATACTTATTTTTTTGTTTAAATTTTATATGCAATCACTATAGAAATTTGACTATACCGTTTTTTTCTAGTGATAAATTTGCCCCAAAAATTCTCTATAGTAGAAAAACCGAGCATGGCTTAACTATAGGACAACACTAAAAATATATTTTAGCAAATAAGTCATCCCATACTATTCCCCTTTCCATTTTTTCTTATAAAAGTGCAGATTCATCATGTAAATTTCAAAAAAAAGCAAAATACGATATCGATTTGATCTTTAATTACATTTGATTTTGCTTTGATCTATTTTAGTATGCATAGATGTTAACCTTATATAAATTCAATTTTCTAGTTATTTCAATTTTCAAGAAAATATAAAAAATAAAGTTTCAAAAAGAGCTAAAAATAAACAGAATAATTGAATGAGTATATATTTCTGTATAAATAATGATTTTTACCCGATTTACCTACCGTTGATTTATATTATTAAAATTGGCCATTTGTTTTTAAAATAGTATTTATAACAAAAGTAGGGATGGGTTTAATAATTTTTATTCTTAATAATTTCTTAATAAGCATTTATATTAGTTCTATATTGCCAATTTATATATATTAATTATTTATACCCCCAAAACGCATAAGTAACATAAATCTTTACAGTGATAACCATTTGAGATTTTAACATCGAGACAAGATACAAACTGATGAAATAAACTACGGTGCAAGAAATGTAAAGGCATACAGATAAGTTATTGTATTAGAAATTACCAAAGAGCACATGGCAAGTAAATACGTATCATGAAGATAATTACACGAGAAACAGGTCACGGATGGAAAATATAATAAACATAACCCGCAATTTTTATAGTTCAAATTTACAAGAAATCGAATTGTTATGCCAAATCGTATTTGAAAATAAATAGTGACATGAAGTTGATGTTAAAAGATGGTAAGATGTTATAAATCATTTGTTAATAAATAAAAAACAATACAATAACTAGAATGAGTATTTTATTTTAAAAACCACAGTCATTAATATGAAAAAATATAATTTTTTAAGCATTAATTAAAAACACAAATTATAAAACACAAGTCTGTGCATTTTTAAATTGGGTTGAAAAAAGATATTGTAAAATAATTTTATAATAATTCTTTATTGAACTTTAAAAATACTAGCATTTTAACATTTTTAGGATCTAATCGATTTCTTAAATCACTTACAATATATCCTCCTGTTGAAAACACTCTTGCTGATGTGGTACTCGTAACAATTATACCGTAATACTTAGCAGCTAAAACGCTTAGAGAAGGAAATTTACCACGATTATGTTCCCAAAATTTTGTCGGATCCTTATGCATTTTGCTAGGTTTGATTTTTTAGTAAATTTCCAGTTCATTTTCAATATAATCTATTTCCGAATAGTCCCCCCCCCAGAAGTACTGAATAAATAAATGATTTTACAGGTGTTCAATCCTGCAGGGATCGAGACCTGATAATTCATTCTTTAATGTATTCATTGGGGTGTGTTTTTCGGTTGCATCCATAAACTTGAGATGTTTAAACCTAGGGTCCAAAAAACTCGATTTGGCTAAAATATTTTGATCACATCACTATATTTCTCTTCTAAAACTACAATTTCCTCTTTTACTCTAGATTTAAAAAAATTATAAAAATAGTCATCATCGGATTCACTATATTTTGATGCATATAAAGATAGTTGGTTATTATGGGCAAAATGCATGATGAACTAGGATACTTATCAGATGATGACTGTATAGTTTGCCTTTTCAAAGGGCTGTAAGATACCTATTAGTAAATCAATCATCTTATAGTCTTCGTCATCAATAGTATTTTAAATATTTGTATTTTTAAGTTCTGTAAGAGCTTGAAATATCGGCGGTTTCTGTTCCACGAATCGCGTAAGCATGTACAAGGTCGAATTCCAGCGCGTCCTTACATCTTGAATAACTGAATGTTGGGGTAGAAAAAGAGCTTCTTGATGTTTCTTAAGCACGTAAGAGGCGCTAGCTCTATGCTAAAAGAAACCAATTATGCCCCTGATTTTCTTTACCAAAATTGAAATATTATTATCATCTAACAAATGATGAACACACAACTGAACAGAATGCGCAAAACATCGGATTGATGGCACCATCATATCAGTTACAGCCTACACTATGATCGGTGCGTTGTCGTTAGCTATATTAGTAGTATATTGTATTTAATCCCATTGTTCAAAAGTTCCTTGTATTTTTTTTCTTAAATTGTCAGCAGTGTGCTTTTCAGATAAGGATTCAATATTCAGCAAAAAGTATGATATGTACAGCCTGAAAAAATGACAGGTAACGGTATATAGTTATCAACACTTACTGGAGTCCAGGTATTAGTAGAAATCCAAATATATTTTGCTTGAGTTATCATATTTTATAATTTTAGTTTTGTTCCATTTTAGAATTTCGGTAAAATGGTATTCGTAAAATATGTTCGGCAAGGCATACTTAAAAGGGCATTCAGACTTTTGCAAAAGATCAAGTACTGATTTTCAAGTATAGATAGCGGCATTCCGCTTGCATAACTCCAAATATAAAGTTTGTTATAAATCTCCATATTATTATTTTCAGTCGCGCCTGGCGTACCTAATATAAGGCTGTGTTCTCCTTTTGTTATGACTGAGCATTGAAGTTGTCTTTCCTAAACAACTAACTTGCAATTCACATATCTTACATACGCAAACAGTGTAAAAAAAGACGGTCACGTATTGCCATACTATGCTTCTCTTTTTGTGCACTGTTTTTGGCCCTTCGATGTTGACATTTTCTTTAAGGGGTATAGAAAATAATTAATATGCGCTTAATAAGCGGCTTATTAAGATTAATTAAAAAGCATACGTAAGAATGCACCTACTAAAAGGGCCGACTTCTGACACAATCATTGCATTCACCTAGCAGTATATAGAAAATTTGCGATTTGATGTATCGCAAGTTTCATCGGTTTGCAAAAAGAAACTTTTAACATAAAAGTATTCAAAAATGCATTCCGAACGGTCATGATAAATTGTAGGAGAAAGTGAGTAGCGATATGTATTTAGAAAAAATAGTCGCTGTCCCGTATATTTTCCCATAAAATTCCTTTATTTTACTAATCCACACAACTCAAAAGATAAGCCACACCCTGTTTTTACCTCCTCAATATCACTTTGTAATTCATCTAAAAGACCTTGTTCCTCCATAATTTTTACCCTGTTTATATATATTAATCTAGCCTCTAACGCTTGATTATGCATAATTGTAGTGTTGTGTTTTTCAAATGCCGAAATGCTACTTTTTTTATCCACCTTGAACATTTTATTGCATGCAAAACAATTAGCTGCATTGTTTAGGTTTAACAATGCAGAAAAGATCTGTAGGTATGCATGTAAAGTGGCTGGTATTTGATTTTTGCTTGCATCAAAGCTAGAATTTCCTGAGGGCATTTTAGGGGGTAAAAAATGGAGGAAAAACTAATTTAGAGGAACTAATTTGCAGGATTTTCTAGAGTTATAAAACGGAAACAAAAGATTTCGGTTCGAGGCTTAGAATCGCTTTGGTTTGGATAGATTTTTTGCTTGTTAGATACAATTTTTACGCATTTTTGCCATATAATTCCGGAACTTATGAGGTCTCTAATCATGAGATAAAAAGACCTTTTATCATAATATACCTTTTTATATGTAGTTTACTATTTTAAATCTGAGGCAAACAATTTTACATCTAGTTTCTTCTTGAATTGTAAATTTTTCCGAAAAATTTTTCGAAAATATTGAACGAATTTTTCATGATCAAGTTTGGAAAGAAGAATATTAAATTCAAACAATAATAATAAAAATCTAGAGAGCCTTTCGTATTTGATAACTTCAATTATGATAAGATTAGTTGTAACTTTACACGCTCTCTTTTTATTTGTGGTCGAAAGATGGGCATCAAGTGGCTGAACACTTCGTTTTGGATCAAAATTTAACATTGTAGCTTCGGTTTTGCATATAATAGTATACATGATTTTATGATAAAACAATTATTATTAAATACGTAATTTAATTTTTTTGCGATTCATATACCGAAATCTAAAACGTTCGAGTCTATGAAGTTGCATTTTCCTTGTTACTATTCATTAGAGGGATCTCGGTAAAAACCGAAAAAAGCAAAATAGAACAGAACCTAAAATAAAACCCACAAACTTGCGATACAAATACTTATACAGATGTTAAACAATATATTAAAACTGAGAATCTCGATTGTGATCGTCCTTATGTGCAATCATAATGTGTTTATTTTTTATTTAATAAAAGAAATACATAAAATGTCAACTTTACGTTCACAACTTTACCAGGGTTCTTTTATAACTATAAACAACTTTCTATGCAAATACATGCTTATTTAAAAGACAAAAAGCGTAAAACATGTAACATAAATCTGAATAAAATTGCAAAGGTTCTGATTTAAACGGGTAGCTTTTATCTAAAAGACAAGATGCCCCTCACAACAATAGTTTACAAATGTTATATTTTCATGACTTAAAAAAAAACAATATTTGTCAAAATTGTCATATTTAGTCATATTTTTTGTGCCAAAAAATGTCATATTAGCGGTCATATTTGGTTTCCCCAGTTTTCAACACATCTTGAAAATTGTAAAAATTTTCCCAGAATTTCTAGTTGATTTTTACTCGCTGATTATGCGTTTTTTAGATAAAAAAAAATTGCCGGGAAGCAAAACTGGTCTATAAAAATAAGTCATATATCATAGACAAAGGGCGCAGTGATAAGATATAAGACAGTTAATGCTAAAAGAATTTGTCAAAAAATACTTTATAATATTGATTTTGACGCAAAAAAAAAACTTGAATTACAAAAAATAATTTTTAAAGATTATAAAGTAAAATATGTTTTTTTTATTTTATATACTACAAATTTTTGAAATTCGCTTTTGACTGACTTAATTTTCTTATAATATTTAGGTTGTTCGTAGATCGGTCTTAAAAAAAACAATAAGAGATCTGTACGGACCGGAAAAAAACCGGACCGGTCTATGTGGAACGGACCGCTGACCGGTCCGGTTTCGACGGATTTTCTATTCTTGTTGCAGATTTTACTTTGGTCTTTTTTTGTCGCATCTTGAAACGGTCCGGTCTTCCGGTCCGGTCCTTGTTGCCGGTCCGGTCCAGTTTTTATAATTTTTTACGAATTTCCCGGTCCGGTCCGATGCAGACCTCTTTAAACAATCTTTCATCAATGAAAAATTTCAACATATATTACATGCAGTTTTTGTAAATTTAAATTTCCTGCATTTCTTTTAATTAAGTCAAAAACGCCTTCGGGGTACTTAAAGAAGGCTTGCTGTTTTTATTGCCAAAAAGTATCCCTCGTGCTCAAGAACACCTTTTTTTATAAATGCCATAGGGTTTAAAATATTTTATTTATGTTAAAACCAATGATTATTCATAGACTGCTGTTTAACATTGGATGCAGGAGAGCAATTTTTACGATACAATATAATAAGTTTTAACATATTTCAATTTTTAATTGCTTTATTTTTGTCTTTTCTTTTTTTGCTTTTTTTTTTCTTATGAAAAAAGAAGGCGGTTATAGTTGTATTGATGGTGATAAAAAAATTTTTCTTATGGCTTGTAGTTTTTCACGAAAGATAGGTGCAACATTTAAAAATATTATCTTTAATTCATAAATATAAAACACTATTATACATATAAATTTAATGTATATTACAACTAAGATCAGAGCAATAATAATTAATATAGAAAAAAGTTAGATAAAAACTTTAAGTCTAATTTTGCCCATCTTAAATTGCTTGAAAATTAGCCATTGACTGTTGTAACCAATGCATGTATTTTTGCTAAAAACAACACTTTTTTTGGGCTGCTTTTTTTGCGTGATAAATTGTTTCGCATGTAAAATTAAAAACCTTAAAATAATAATATAAACGTGAAGGAATGTAATTTGGAACACAAAACTATATTGAATAAATCATATTTGTATATATATATAGAAAGGTAAAAATATATAAGTAAAGATCACAATTTCTGCTTTACTGCTAGATTATTAAGAAAAAACACATCGTATATTTGTATATTTGTATATATGGACGTTTTAAAACTAGTGGTTTGTGCAGCATATAATTCAAAAAATACCATATAGACCGAAAATTTTAATCTAAGAATTTTAGGCGTATTCGCATTTATAAGCCATAAATACAGATCGAACTACTTGTGAAACCGTGTTATATTGCCTTTTGATATTGTAAGGGGATACTTAAACACAATGTAGTGCCAAATTTTTTAAGAAATTACCATTTAAGTATATATATACGCAAATAATATGAACTGAAATAGTATAAAAGATGTCATTTCTTAGTGTACCGAAACCCGAATTGTCAGATTTTTGTATCTATAAAATGGCTGGTTCATTTGTTGGGTACCCGGGGATTTTTTTGGGCATCTGTTAAAACCATTTTTGTATATTTTGGCGATTTAGATTTTTGCAAACAAAAAAAACATTTGCTTTTTATGCAATAGTATATATTTGCTTTTTCTGTACTATATGTTAACTTAATAACATATATAATAATTATAGCTCATGGATTTTTTTATGTATTTAACAGTTTCGCTATTTTGTGTTTTTCATTGCATAAACAGTTTAATGCTAGCAGAGGTGCTATAATAGGATGTATTGAAGTTGCTTGTATTTTTTAATGATGTAAAAGTAAGCATCTAGCGATTTTATTATGATGTTTAAGATAAAACTCGCTTAATCTTACCATAAAACGTTTTTTTTTAACAAAAAAAATAAAGTGATACAAATAATTTACATAAAAAAGATAGTTATGCTGGTTGCTGTCGACCAAAAAAAATATTTTAAAAAACAATTTTTTTTACGTATACCGTTATTTTTGTAGTTTATCGACACAAAAGTATTTAAAGTTCCCAACTTTTTCTGGCATGTATCACAAACTAATATGTATATAAAATTATAGTAGATATGTTGCATATGTGTATGAGGCCGTATAAGAATATTCTAATTAACCCTTAATAAAAAGGGATTGCATAAAAAGGGCTTGTGGGATTTAGTATTGCAGATAATTTATATTTTTTTTGCATAATTTCATAAAAAAAAAATGATTGCACTATTTACGCTTTTATAACTTGCATGCTGGACTTTTTATCGCTGTCTGACTTGTAATGCAGGCAGTTGTTTTTGCGCCTGTTTATTGGGATCCATTGTAAAGGCACTAAAAAAACATAACAATATATGCCATTTTGAAGTATAAAAAAATCGTTTATATTGTACAGTTATATCAGCGAAATTATCCGATTTCTGTTCTTAAGAAGAAAAAAAAACAAGATAAGTTAAAAAAATTTATGATATAATACAGTCAATAAAAGGTGACTAAGAATATATGAGCTGCTTAAATCATATTTCATATAATTTATAACACTTTTTGCATTCCCGTTTTTCTTTAGCCTAGACTTAAGACTAGGCATTTCGATCTGAGCCAAATCAAATCATAATCCTTATTGGTTTTTTTTAAATAATTGAAAGTTGATTCGGATCATATAATTCAGCTTTGTAACATGTAAAAAGGCGCAGTTTTATCATTTTTAAAGATTTATAGTTTCAAATGCATTTTTAAACCAAAAAAGCTTACTATATATATCAAGACTATAAACAACAAACGCTATTTATTTCTCGGCAAAGTTGCAGTACAATATAAAATACTATATCATTATTAAATTATTAGAAAGAAACAGTTGAGAAATACATATATGTTCCAATTTTCCAATAATAATACAGAATTTGCTAATTTGTAAGCTATTAAGTCCATAGAAACTGTCGTATTTTTCTTATATAATTAAGATAAAAAACAACTGTACCAGACTAATGTACAAAACACTGGCATCAAAATGCAAGCTTATTGAATTTAAAACACAATAGTAATGTAAATACTAATTAAACTATTTGTTTTGTATTTTCAAAGCAATTAATATCATAGATTACATGTATATTCAATGCCCCGGATTAAAAACCGGCATTTCCTTAATCAGACGGCTAAAAATATGATTCGTGTAATTCTGGGCTTGGCGGTTTTACGCAAACGACTCAAAAGTCTACGTTAGACCCTTATACTCAGGCGGGTTCGTAAAGTTTATAAAGACTAGTTTATAT
>JAQFYM010006206.1:0-12048 GCA_034694785.1 Agrenia bidenticulata
TAAAATGTCTACAATTCTAAATTTTTTTTACTGTACAATTTATACGGAATCTAAAAAAATGTTTTTCTCGTATGTAAAAACTTGTCAATTCCTTGCATAAACATTTTTAAACAATATAATATACATATTAAACAAAGATTTTGTAACAATTGTACGTACGAACAATCTATGCAGAAAATTGGCAGGTTTATTAATACGCAAACGGGGCATTATTATTTGAAAACTTTGAAATAAACATTTGTAAAAACTTGCCGCAAGGTATACACATTATAGAAGGTTGACTGTATTAGTTAAAAAAACTTATTCTACGTGCCATACTAAATGACTACTGTAAATGCGCAATTAACATAATTTAGTACGCAGTTTTTATTAACAGCACCTAATCTTAAAAAAAAAGTGCATCACAAATATAGACGCAATTTCTACTGTAAAAACAAAAAAAAATTGTATTTTTATTTAAGTGTAAAACTAAGTACAAACGCATACATAAAAACCAAATCTACTGGAATCAAAACTCACACGTGCTCGTACAACACATAAGAAACGTTTACCGTATAAGTTTTTTTTATACTACTATAAACGAATATTTTTTACATTAAAGTAAACTATCACAAAAAAAGCATTTTTGTAAAAAAAACTGAGTTTTTATTTGTTTATAAGTTAAAGCGGGCAAGGAGCTTAATGTTGGTTTACTATTGGTATAAGTTTTTTATACTTGCATGTATACGGCAGTTTTATTTTTCATTATACAAAGATATGATATTATGAAAGTGCATAATACTTTTTTTTTGGCTTGAAAACTTTCCAATATGGTGATTGTAACAGTGATATTTATTTATTTCATATTGCATTTAGTATAAATTAAGTTAATTTAAACACAACTAGTATAACAATTAGTAAAAATAACAATATTCGCAAATTTTATATGCTGTAAATACAGATAAAAAGTAAAATAAACTAGTCTATAAAACCCGAAAAACTACCTAAAATACGGGTATAACAAAATCTCACAAATTAGTTTGACAGATTTTGCGTAATTTTGGCGTAAAAAAATGCAAAAAAAGTAATTATACTTTCTATGCTGTCAAAATTAGAATTTTTTTTTGTCTTAAAAGCCTTTTTTTTTCTCGCAAAAGCAATGGTTACTATATTTTTGACTCAAAAAAAATTGACTATATAAGTTTTTGCTACCCTCCAAAGCCGGGGGCCCGTGCCTCATTGCCCCCTTGAACCCGCTCCTGTTTATACAAAAAATATTTCAAAATAGCTGTTTTATCTTACCTATACAAATCAGAGGTCAGAAAAAGTTAAAACACAAAATTAGTAATCCATGCCAACAATATTAATTTTATTGCTTAAATAAAAAAAAATGATAACGATGTTTTTAACTGTTTTTTACCAATACCTATACCAATAGATTTAATAAATTGTAAATATTTTAAAAACAGTTGATATTTTAATTTTTTTTTGCTGCTTTTTTGCTCTTTTTGACCTGTAATTGTAGAAAAAAAATTACGCCTATATTTTTACAAATCCTTCATATTATTTACTACTGGAACAATGTGTATTAAAGAAAAAGAAAATTGACTTTTGCGCCCGCCGTTAAATGTTATGTAAAAATAAAACTCTGAATGTTAAATAAAAAAAAAATTCTATAACGAAACAGGTTATCAGAAATTTTTATGTCAACAACTTTTATTATCTGATTACGTTAAATTTCCAGGTTTTTTTTAATTATACCGGTGCTGCCTAGTAAGTTTTAAAATATATCCTCATATCTATTTATGGCATCGAAAAGAGCTATTAGTTGTGGTTATTTACCAATTAAAACCTTTATGTTTTTGCATAAGATATTATGATATTTACAAGTATATCTTTTATTCTGGTTTATACTATTAATAAAAAAAAATTGTTTTGCTATATAGATAAGCAGATACTTCTAAACTTAAGGCCGGTATATTTTTAATACCGACGTACAAAATTTTTAAAAAAACACAATTTATGAACCATACAGGCATTATAAGGATCTGCATTTCTTATGCTGGTATAATTTGCAAGACAATAGTATCTTATCTTTAAAAATCTCAAATTATATTGCTTTATTGATTTAGCTTTCAAATGCACAAAATAGATTATTCATTCGCCGTCGGTTTTTAAATATAAAAAAAAACTAAATAATTTTTAAATATCGAATCTGCATTCGAGTTTTACTTTTACATAAAATTCCTGCATACTATTTAATATCTTATTGGTAAAACCAGTATAAAACAAACTGCTACTACGACAGAAGATCGTGTCTTTTTGATTATTGTACTGATTATTTGTTGTTTTTTATCATTAAAATTGGAAGAAAATAATAATAAAATATCAGATCGCGTTTTTTGTTATTATAAAACATGGTGGCTTTAAAAAACTTTTTTATACCAGAAAAAAATTGCGATACATACAAAAAAATGATATCTAATGTAATTTTTTGTGTTATGAAAAAACGTCAGAATAATAAACTTACATACTTTGCCCGTATGCCTTGTGTAATTTATTACGCAAAAACTTTAAAAGTTTGTATGATTCATTGAGTTAAAATTATTTAATGTGCAAGAAAAACAAGTATAATTGTTATATAAGTTTTTAAAACATAAAAGGCATAGACTTTCTATATTTCTGCATTAATCTTGTTACCGTAGTATATTCAAAAAAAACAAACTGTCATTGAGTTGCCAACAAAGATTGATATGCTAGTGTTATATTGTTCATGATAAAATAAAACTATAAATCGTAAAAGCATATTTTAAAAAGTAGAACAAAACATTTAAATGAGACTTCTTTATCTAAACATAATTGCTTAAAAAACTTTTCGCGTAAATAAGCGATTTCTATAATTTGCCAAAATTAAAAAATGAATAACGCGTATAATGTATGTTATCATGTGATAGCCATCTAATTGTATAAAACTCAAATTTTAACAAGAAAAATGAGCGTGAAAATTCCCCCTGTAAAACAGACATAACAACAGGCCTATATAAGTGCATATATTTGACTTAAAGGCACGTATAATTACACTTTTTGTTCTCTTTGAAAACGAACAAAAAAATTAGTATAGATGGAGCCATATATACAGTTTTCTTTATATATTGTTTTTTCTCTGGTTAGTTCAAATAAATACTACAATTATATGAATTTGTGACAAAAATATAAATAAATTTGACGAAAAAAATAATAACGTGTTGAAAATGTACGCTTTCTTAGTTTTAGATGTAAAAAGAAATAAATATGACTGTTGAAAAAGAATGGAATCATACAAACAAAAGTAGAATTATTTCTTTAGTTGTAGTTAAATATATCTGCTATTGCGCCGTAACTGTACATAGTAAATATTGTTTACTTAATGGCAAATTATGTAGAAAAATATGTTTGATTATATTTTTTTCATAATATTGTAATCTTACAATTATTATCCTTAGAATTGCTTCTTAAAATTTATGGTAAGTTTTTAGGTAATTTTTTTTCTTTTTTTTTGTGGCTTATTTACTCATTAGATTTTTATGAGTGGGATCAAGTGTAATAAAATTGTTTATATAAAAAATAGTATGAAAAAAAATATGAAATAAAAGATTTCTAACGGGAAAGTTGTTATAGCATATAAGTCATTCATTTACGAAAAACAATGTATTTGCAACTAGAAGTTTTCAGACATACTTTGTTCTTAGACGTAAGAAAAAGGCTTTGATGTGCCACATATATTTGGAAAATGCTAATGGTTATGCTGTTTTTTACTTTTAACTATCTCTGATGTTTGCTTTATTTTTCAGAAACAAATGCAAAAAAAGTACACTAAAAACATTTGTACAAATTAATAAATATATACATTTATATTGTTAAAACGATAATTATTAAATATGCGTTAAGCCGATCGACAAATCGGAGTCATCTCTGCCTAAATAAAGGTTCTTTAATGCAAAAGTACACTAAAATATACACCTTACCAATTATAAGAATAAAAAGATTTTTTGTATCTGATTTGAACCCTCGTCGGTTTTACAACCCAAAATTACTAAAAACTAGAAAAAGGCAATCATCGTTAAATTTCATTTGCTACGGCTTTGACTACATATGTATATTCTACCACATTAAAAAGCAGGTATTTTTGTTTTTTTTGTATTATTCATACAGGACAAAATATAAGGAAGGTAAACAACGGATTTTTGCGGCCACAAAAAGAAATAATACAATATATTACATACTAGATAATTTAAAAATGTATTTAAAAAAATTAGACTGTATTAAATAGTTATAAATTTTAAATTTGCTATAAAATTTTGGTATAATAGTCTGAATCCTCTAAATTAATTCTGGCCTACCCAAAAAATCAAATAAAACCAAAGAGTAAAAAACAAGTTTTATACAAAAAATATGGAATTGTGAAGTTTTGAATTTTTAGGTAATGTTTTTATTTTTATGGTAGGCCAAAAAATATTAAAGGGGCCCATACTAAGAAATTTTGTTGTTTATACTCTTTTTCTAATATATAAATGTAAATTTACTCTTATTCATCTGAATATATTTATGTAGGCATTACACACTAAAATATGATTAGATTGTGTATGGTGATCACTTGGGTAATATTAATGCTTTTTTTGCCCATAAATGCATTTTTTTTCTCTTAATGCGATTTTGTACCTTAATGCATTTATTTTTTGCATTTTGATGAGTTGAAATTTTTGTAATGCTTTAGATAATAAAAAAATCGTTAGTTATTGTTTGTTATATTCAAAAAAAAAAATATGTTTAACTGAACACAGAACACTATAATTTTTTTTTTATGTCGATAATTATTACAAATGCATTTTTTTTGCTTTTGCCTGTATTTTTTTGTGCAATTTTACAATGCATTTATGGTAGCCCCTAGTGATCACTCTAGAATATTGACCATTATATAACACATATTATGTTTATAGAAAATAAAGAGCTTTATTTTTACAAACACATCCAATATTGAGGATTTTATAAATTTTTTAAGAATATCACTTAAAGACGGAAACTATCCTAATAATAATTTTACCTAACTCAATTTTAAAGTATCTGAAGCAGTACTAAAAATATAAGTAACAATGCCCTTATTGAATATGTCCATAGAAATGCCATTTTGCTTGTAATTTTTCAGCCCTCATCCTTTTAATTTTAAGATTATTTGTATAAATATCAGAGGAACATATTCTACTTTCTTCATGTTCCTCGACATAATTATTGCTTAGTATATGCAATAAATTACCATATTGGGTTGGATGTGGCCATTTTGTTTTGGATAAGTTCATATCATATAATGAACTTGTATTCTTTCAAGAGCCCAGCTTAAAAATTGCAGAACCGACATAAATATATCCGCATAATTTTCAAAATTATGAAAATTCGGCAAAGTTTTATTTCTGACTGATGAACTTCTATATCTAGCAGGCAAACACCAATTTAGTCATATGATCCCCAACTAAAAAAGTGGACGATATTTGTTGAAATGTGGCCATGTAAAACTTACATCAATCTTCTGCCTTATATTAATTATAGCATCATTTGATGGTTTTGCTTGCAATAAAGATATTTCATTATAAAAGTTCACATAGACTTTATAAACTGGTCATTTTTGAGGCAATATTCCCAAGATGCATACTTATTATATTCACTCGGGGTTGGATAATATTCTAGCGTTACATCATTAAAACCCTAAAATGACATGGTATTATTAGAAAACACAAGCTCCGACATTCTAGCATATATATTGGTGTATTCCTCTTCATCCGGTATTTCTGAACCATGATCCTTAGTAAACAGCGCTACATATTTACGGATAAATGGACGACTAATACATGCAGGCAAAAATATATTAGTTTGATTTAGTGCAACATCTTTTGCTGGGTAACATATTAATCTACGGACGTATCAGTTATTTAATCTTTTTTCTGTGGCTTTATAAACACTTGACAACGATTTTGAGTTTAATTTCTTTTGGTATTCTTTGTTTTTCGGATTCAGAAATATCTTTCTTCGTTTTTTTGGTCTTTACTTCTTTTGTACCATTTTTAAAATCTGTGGCATGGACGCGCTTTGACTTTCTAAGATGAATACCCCTTTTAAATTATAAGTTATTTATGTAGTTGCACCAGTTGTTGTCGAATTTGTAACCTTTTTTGTTAAATCTTGCACATTTATTGTTAGATCTGGCACATCTGTTGTTGATCGTGGGACATTGTGGCTGGAAGTGACTCGGTTGAACTTGCAGGTAGAGACTAAAAAACCGAACAATTTTTTTTCGGTTCGGTTACCGAAAAAGAAAAACAATTTTAGTCGGTTAATTCGCTAAATAACCAAAATTCACCGAAAAAAAAATTTTAATAAAATTTCTGTACTTAGACGCTTAAAAAAAACAATCGCGCTATAAAACCAAAATAAATTTAAAAAAATGGTAAATAATACGTCAATTATAACAAAAACGTTATAAGTAGAGTATTCAATAAAGAATTTTAATTGCGTTGTAGTACAGAAATACAAGACAAATTTATATAGTTAATAATGCGAATAAACTAACGAATTTTTGCTGTTTTTTTTTTTTATTTTTAACAAAAAGACTAAAATTTCTAAATGCGTTGCGTTAAATTTTTTCTTCCAGTCTTACATTCGTTTTTGGAACAAAATTGCAAAAAAAATCACAATTCGTACATCAAAATGTATTCATAACTAGAAAAAGTAGTATAAGAGCATATGATTGTTTTATTTCGTTTAGCCGATACTTCAGCCTATTTTTTATAATTTTGTTTTGTTTAAAATGTTGTTTTGCAACGCTATCTTAGCAAAAACACATTTCATACATGTATCCTTCGTATCACTAGATTAAAACAAAATTTCAGTATGAAGAGCCTCTTTGTAGTGATTTTAGATTCTAACACAAGATAAAATTGCTACAATCTAAATGTTTTCGATTCTAATTAAATAAAAATATCTAAATAATATAAAAATAATATAAAACAAAAGATTATGCGGCATTATGTGATTTTAAACAATAAATTGCATGTGTACTATGCTCAAAAGCCATATAATTTTATATAAATGGCAGAAAATTTTATTTAGTGTTATTTTATTATTGCGAAACGACGACCATTTACTGGTTTTTATATACTGGCAATTTACAAGTAAGAAAACACTTTTGTGGTAAAGGTTAACATAATCGTACATACGCAAATTTTACTTAGTTTATAGATGTTGATATCGCAGTGCTGATTCTTACTATTCTGTGGTAAAAGTTTTAATTTTTTAAGCCGAGTAATGAAATTATAATCTACAATAATTCAACTCTAAAAAGAAAAAAAAAACGGTTATAAATTAATTGTGTAGATTGAAATTTTGTATCGTTTTTTATTTACGAAAAAACATCGGTAAAAAAAACATTTTGCTGTTTCGGTAACGGTAAAAATATGTAGAAAAGCCCGATTCTTACCGATTTTCGGTAACGGTATGTTCGGTTATTGCAGTCTCTACTTGCAGGTGGCCATATTGACGTTTTAAGTACATCCAGTGGGCCTGTATACGTATCTGTTGGTAATAGTGAAGCCGTTGATGTTGCAGGCAATGGGGTTGATGTAGAAGGCGAGAGAGAAGATATTGTATAGAACTTAGTAGTTGTTATACACTAAAGTTAATGTTGCAACTGAAAAATGTTCTATACATGGTTATTATATGAAGGCGGAGGCTCATAAGTTATTATATCGATATTATCAGAATTCATAATGTTTGAGGAAATATCAGTCATATTACCGCTCTGATATTCATTTGCATGGTATTCACTTATCATCTGTATAATGATCTTACTATTTATATGCTCATAACTTTCAGGCATATTAACCACTTCTATATCCATTTCCGTTATAGTTGCTAATGCTTGGATTGTTAGCTGCTATAGAATTAGCAAATAAATCATGTCCCAGCCGTAACCAAATCACAAGTAATCGTATTTATTTTTAAGTCCAAGCAAATTTTATACTTATAAAAATTGCTCTTTAATTGATTGAAATAATTAACAATATCGTTCATTATGCAACAAAATAATCAATGTTAATCAACAATGTACAATTTACTGCAATAACGTTAAATGACAGAAACTATGCAATCGGTGTTTCCAGATTTTACTCACTTGTCAAACCAAAACTTGATATAAAAAAAAAACAGAATTTCAAAAATTGCTGTTTATAATTTAAAAGCAAACCGTAATTAAAAAATAAGGTTCGGGATAAGTAAAAATCCTAAAAACATATTGAAATTACCAAGAATAAAATGTTAAGCTAATTATTTACTGTAAAATCATTTTAGAGCTTAATATTATCCTTTTAATAAGATAACAGCAACGCCAGTACTTTAATCAAAATCTACGGTTAGGCAATACGATGAAGATAACAAAATTACAAAAAAACGTATTTTTTTTTGATTAAAGTGTTTATGGCATTTCTTGTTGAGATCATTAATATTTTAATATTAAATCTTTTTTCTTTCCGTATTATTCATTTTTGATTGTTTTTATCGCTTATATTTTACAATAAAAAAAAAGAACTCTCTACTTTTAACAATCAACAAATAAGTTACACATGTATCAAATTAATTTTCATACCCCATTAGTATTAAAAAACTTGTTGTCAATAATAAAAATTAATTTATAATCAAAGCGTCTTCAGAAATTTAAGTAAGTAATTTACGCTTACAAACCTATACAGATTAATCTTATATAAATCACGTCAAGTAATTGTTTTACTGTTTTTAAGATTTTGACCAACGTTTATTATATATTATTCAAAATATGTTTTACACACCAAAAGAAGCCAGGGAAAATGTATTTCTAAATATTATATGCACAATATACGTTCTAAAGGTAAAGTTAATTTTTTGTAAAAGACGTATTCAATTTCTAGATACAAAATCTGGGTAAAATATAATTTAATAAAAATAAAAATATAAGTATAAAAAATACATGTAAAAAAGGAAAAAAAAATCGTAAAATTTTGCATTTACGTTTGCTTTGTTTTTTTTAAAAATAAGGAAAACTTTTTTTTGAAAAAAAACAGTAAAACGAAAAAAAACAAATTCTGTTTATGAATTTTTTTTTAAAAATCTGCAAACCAGAGTTATTGACTCCAATGATACCGAAAAATATATTGTATGTCAATAATATTGTAAATTTTTTTAACAATATATTATTGATGCGCTATAAAATAAAAAAAATGTTTTTTCTTACCCTAGAATGATTTCAAATAAAGATCTGGTTAAATTATTTTATCAAATGACAAAACCGATGTGTTTTTATGCAAGTGTGGCACAAAAAAATAAAGCAAGTATTGTCTCAAGTGGATTTACTAATTTGATTTCACATTTGAGACTATCCCATCAAGATGCTTGCGACAGAATACAAGCGAACCGGCTGAATATCGATTCATCTCATAGTTTTGCACTAGTTCTTTACTCGCTTAAGATTAAAACCCTTTTTTCCTGAATAGATTGGATTAAAAGTAAACATTTGTCATTCTCATTTGTTGGCAGCATAAGTACAAAGTCATATACAAATCTCAAACTCAAAATCGTCGACACACTTATAAAATATATATCATAGTTATATGAGCATGTGTTAGAAACCATACGAAATGATAAAACCGAAAAGTTTGTTTTAGTATATGATGGATGCTCGATAAAATCAATACATTACTTTCCTATATTTGGTCAGATGGTTAATAAAAATAATATAGATATTGGAAAGTTTTCGACCGTTAGAAACTGACGGAGACTGACGGAGACTTTATAGCCAGATAACATGTGGTAAGCATTAAAGAGACACTAAATATGTTTGTAAAGAAACTAGATACCGTTTTTTTCGTAGTTAGGGATAATTGGAGCACTAATAAGCTCTTAGCTGATATAATGAAGAAGCCGTGACAAGCTGCTATAGCCACATTTTTTAACTAGCAATTAAAAAATATATAAAGCATAAAATATATGATGATTTAATTGAGTTTTAAAATGCAGTAATGACGAAATATAAATCAATGAAGCTAGCAGCTAAATTAAGATCGAGATGCATAGTAGCAGCAAAGATTTATAACAAAACAAGATGGGGTTTTAAATATGAAGCAGTAGAAAGATATATAAAGCTAAAAGAATTTTTTTTGTTAATGATGATCCAAATTTAGAAAGACTATTGCTTAGCCCCGGGGAAAATGCCGCTGTGGATAAAATGATGCTAGAGTGCGAAACACTTAAATCATGTGTTATACTATTTCAATCAGATACATGTACGGTAAAATTAGGGAACAAATCATTAGAATAGCGTTTTAAAGTAATGTAGAAATGAATGCTTATTTCGATAAATTTGCAAATATCGTGTACTCCCTAATTTGAAAATGAAATTTATAAGATTATTCAAACATAAAGGACGGATTAAAACCACTCGAAAATACGAATGCCTGATATTGCAAAAAAGGATGCTGAAAGCCTATCCAGATCCCAAAAATAAAAATGAGTGGTGCAGAAAAGGTACTTTATCAACAGAAGAAACGATGCAAACAACACTAATAAGAAGCATCTTATATAAATTCAGAACACCTTTTAAAGACAAGCAACGTTTTTGAGCGTATGAATAGTATAGCAACAAACGTGTTGTCAGAAAGACGTATGGCAATGCATGAGAGTATATTTTCACCAGAAATGTTCTCAACTAACAAGGTGAGCTACTATGACATTGGTACTATCAAAGCATTATTTGAAAAAGCTTTTAAATAAACTTAATCTATACCCTTATTTTTTTTTACAGTATTATATATATTGAACAAAAAATAATTGTTGCAATAACAAATATCAAAACAATATACAATACAATATTTGGGATCATTGATTGACTCGCATTTTCGACAAAGCAAAACTGGCATTGATGGTTGCAAAATGGTAATAATTTTCTGGCTGTAACTAGTATATTTATTGTCAAAAAATAACTGTTTATTTTACACAAAAAATTTTATAGCAAAAATGTGTGTGAGGAAAAACTTTTCAGTCTTTTTTCTATATTATGGCTTAATTTAAATTATCGAAAAATACTTTGGTAAATCTGTAATGTAGTAAAACACTTCGGTGTATAAAAATAAGTGTAAAAGAACGCTGCTTACGTGTTTTTGTTATCATTTCAACACCGTCTTTTTCGGCGAATTTTCTTAAAAACAACACACAAATAAAACTTTTAATAAAACAAAAACTTGCAAAAATGGTAAATAAGGTAATACCATATTAAATATAGACATTTAAGCATTTAAATATATAGTAAAAGTATTAAATGTATTTTTTGATTTCCATGTTATAACCATTTTGTCTCTGAATGAAAAGAAATCCGTCGTGTAATATAAAAAATACTTGTATTTTTAACAATATGCAGGCAAAAAACACTAAACTAGATATATGAGATTAGTTTGTACATATTATTGTAAAATTTATGTAATGTAATCAGGGCCTCCGGAAGGGGGGAAGAGGGGGTTTTCCCCCGGGCCCCGCTTAAAAAGGGGCCCCCATATAACAAAATTTACAAAAAAATTTATAATTTATAATAATTGGTTTATCTAACGCTATAATGAATATAGCTGGTATTTTTTCAATATGCATATTTTTCGATTTCTTAACTATTTTTTTGTTAAGGTAAAATGTATGCCCCCTTCTGTCATTAACCATCTTTCTTAAAATACTGCGAATTGCGTGCTCTTTTTACATAAGAAAACCAACACATCGAGTGTACTTTCGCTTTATAATATAATTTTTGATATGAAATTGTATGTTTTTTGTAAATATTGTCTTTTGATAAGTCAATTATAAGACTTTTTAAAATACCGTTTGACGAACATTTACGCTTAACAAGAATACAACTGCTCTTTTTGAGATGATAAATTATAACAGTTAATATTATAGGGTCGACGCGTTCAATATTGACCGAGACAAAAGTTATGTACAGAAAATGTATAAAAAGCATGGCACAGATTTAAAATA
>JAQFYM010006207.1:0-12047 GCA_034694785.1 Agrenia bidenticulata
ATTTTTATTTTTTATTTTTATTTTGATTTGTATTTATATTTAACACATAAAAGCTTGTGCGTTTGTTTTTTATAAATTGAGATGTTATTGCTAAATATGAGTTTACTTTGTATTTATTTTTCCGGTTTTTTGTATTAATACAGATGTGGTTTACGAAAAAAATTATAAAATTGTGTTTTAATTAGTTTTGTAAAATCCTTTTTTATTATATCTTTCAGATTCTTTTTGGCAAAAAAAATAAATTAAACTGATTTTTACAAAATAACTTTAGATAATTGCGGCATATCTACTATATATTAAAAACAGAAAAAATTTTTATTATCTTGAATATTATAAACAAAAAAACAAATTATAAAAATATTTTTGTCTCTAGGAAACCATTACGTCTCTACAAGTAAAAAAACCTGTTCCTCAATATTTGTAGATTAGTTCTTGTTATTTATCAATTAATGTTGCCTTAATCAACACAAAAGAATTTTCGTTTTTAGGAGCTTTTATGTATATTTGATACAAATTACATCCAAAAAAACGTTCGTTGTAAAAAAAATTCCTAAAGCTCAATTTATAAAAGGTGGTACCATTTTTTTATTTTTCATGTCTAAATTCATACCTTAAATATAGACTTTGTCAAACTAATGGCGTATTTTTTTAGCAGCTAAACTGTGTTTTTTTTTTGTTCAAAAGCTCGTCTCAAATGTTCGAGGCTTATTTTTTCATTCCGAACTACACCCACGAAAACGTGCATGCAAGATTTCTAAAACACAAAAGGCAAACCAATAAAAAACGGCCAGAAATTCATCCTTCATACAAAAATGCAAATTGTTACATTGCACGTATAAGGTAATATATTGTCCTCAAATAAGTTTTAAAGTTTAACTAAAATACGCAGGTATCCAAGTACCGGTAAGATTTCAGTTAACTTTGGTTAGCTTTTATGCCAATACACACAAAACTATATTATCAAGAGCTTAATATTGGTTACGTCTTTTTTTCTATTTATATTCTTTTTTTTAATTCTAAGAAAGTAATGAAAATGTACAAACTACGTAAGCAAAAACTAAACAGACAATATTTGTGCATTTTTGCGGCATATATACACTTTGCATATGCTTTGCAAAGGTTCTAGAGTAGATAAAAATTTTTGTTGGCTTGTTTCTATTTATACAACGTTCATTCTAAAATTTTTATTACTTTAAAAAAAAAAAAACATATCGTGGATTTTAGGAATAAAAAATAAAGAATAAAGAATGGTTTTCTTTGTTTAAAAATCAATGAAATCATATTATCAAGATTATATTTTACACGCATATTTTAGATATTACAAATACCCGTAACACACTTTTCTTACTTAAGCGGTTTTGCTTTTTTCGTAAATAAGATGGGCATAAAGTAATATTTTATATAATCAATCTTTTATAGAAAAAAGAAATTTTCAAAACTTTTGATTATCTATAATCAAGATCAAACCAAAATCTGAGTTGTTAATATCAAGATTATAAAATTAGGATTTCCTAAAATTAGGATTTCCTAAAATCGGGATTTCCTCAAAACCAGATGTTTTATACTGTTTTTTTATAGGTTTACAAATTGAAAGTAACAAAAAAAAAACCCTTAAAACAGGATTCTAATAACAATATATCCCTAAAACAGGGTTTAATTTAATGTGTTAATACTTTAAACTATATTTTTTTTTGCTTTTTTACTTTTTTGTTAATTTTTAAGATCAGTATTCCTGTTACCAGTTTTTCTAAAACCAGGTGTCCAAAAATCAAGTTTTTGAACCTGTATATCCTTAAATCAGGAATTCCGTAAAACATGATTTCTATAAACATGTTTTTTAATAAACAGGATTTCCAATAAACTAAATTTCCTAAAAACAGGATTTCTAATAAACAAGAATTCAAATAAACAGGATTTTCTAGAATCAGGATTTCCTGGAATCAGGGATTTTCTAGAATCAGGTTTTTCTAGAACAGGGATTTTTAGAGTCAGGATTTCCTAACATCATAATTTCCTGGAATAAGGATGTCACCGGTTTACACACCAATAATTTTTATAAACTACTAAAATGCTAACATATTCGGTTTTAATTTTTAATATTTTGTAAGCATAAATAAAATATTATAAAAAAGAACTACTTTACATGTTATTTGGATACTTATTTGCAAATTGTAAGTGTATTTGTTAAGAGAATGTTTCAAAAGAAATAAACGTTTATGACTGAAAGATGAAGTCTGTTATAAACTAAATATCTGCTAGATGTTTACAAATGCGCGTATTTTCGCATAGTTCTCTTTTAAATAAAAAACAAAAATTTTTAACCAGTATTTTTTGACGCATAGGATTCACAGATGGGGATGACAAGTTTATATAGGATACAATCTATCCTTTTGTTGCTATTTCATTACGGTGAATTTATATCATATGTGTTTCCACGATGCGAACACACCATGCATAAAATCTTATATGGAATAAAATTACCAATTTTACGGTATGCGTTATATAATATTTTGCTAAAATACGCATTTGAGTTTATACTATACTTTTAGCGCTAAAAAACGACTCGAACCCCTTCGTTTACCTATCCTTTAACTACCTAAGGAATCTCATTTCCCTATTGAATAACCATAATTACATATAAACTTAAAGAGTAATATTTGCAAACATAAATAAAAAGTTTATTAGAAAACTAAAAGTTTTTTGTTTAATCCGTACAAAAATAGAATAAGCAGAATAAGATTACACGAAATTGTATATATTTACAAATTGACAAAAAATACCATAGGGTAAAAAGTTTTAAAGATTAAAAAACAAGTGTTTTTTGCTAAGTACTAAACAAAAAAATGCATTTCTTATAAATAAATATTTTTATGTATGATAGAATTAAATTGGTGCTCCTGAACATCAAGGTTTCTCAGTTAGGAGGGGTATAAAAAATTCCATAAAAAAATTGGGGTAATCTACTCAGATTTGCTGCACTGGAATATTCGGTTTATCATTTAATTGTACCCTTATTTTTTTTATCTGTCAAACATGAAATCCATGCTAACCCAGAACAAAGTTGGAAATTTTTTATAACATACAATCTTATCGATAGTCACAAATTATGCGTGTATAGACGCCAGATGAATTCTAGAATTAGTCAACGAAATAATGCTACAACCCCGGTTAAAAGTGCACTTCGAATAAGATCTACAAAAAAAATTCAGGCTATACTGACACATTTTTGGGTTACGCACGGCTTCAACTAAATGATATTCTAGTATTATATTATTTTTTTATTGCAAATGTTGAAGATTTTAGCTTGCGAGCTACATTTCGTCGTCTCGGAGCATTCTTTTATTCTAATGAAAAAAAGCAGCAATTGAGGAGGAGAGACCAAACATGTGAATGGCGGGAATAACCGGATAGTACAAGTATATATAAATGTCATTCTCCCAAACGGGATTGTGGTGTAATCAAATTCCGAGCACGAACAGGGACCGGCTTTAGTGATTCATAAAAAGTAATAAAAGGTGATTTTTTTTTGAAAATGCATAAAAAATGAATACATCTTTTATAACAAGAATAAAAAGTATATATGTAAAAATCAACATTATAATAACAAAATAGTACTCAATTATACTGGTAAAACTACATTTTGTTCGAAAATCATCGTAGATATATCTGGGCCATTATTGCTCTCTACCCACACAGATGATAGGAGGCAATAGCTAAGATACCGCTTTGATTTAACACATTTTTATACATTATATTTACGAAGTAATCATAGAATGGATTAGCCGGAAGTGTTTGGTCAAATTTTTCTTTGTGATGTGGATTATTTATACTTTACAGTAAATCTTTTCATTATAAGAAACCTGATCAATAACCTTTAATTTTTCGTCTCTAAATATTTAATATCTGATGGAATGTTTTTATAATTATTTGAAATACACAATTTATCTGTAAAACCTTTGGAAACAAAAATATTTTGTAGTATGCTATTATGATTTTATTCATGTTGAAAATACAATAATTATACAATAATTATCAGATTATTTACAAAAAGTTAGGTTTATCCCACCTAGAATCAATTATTAGTTTTTGGAAGATTTTATTTTATATCTGTAAATTGCATTCTTTTTGGTTTGTTTCGGTTTAATTCATTTTTAAAAATAGTAAAAAATCTTTCAGTAATAAGACTAATATCCTTAAGATAAGATGCATACTAGTGCAATCTATAAAAAATACAAGTGATGTGCAAAATGCGGGGGTGCAGTTTTTTTCGGCTTTTATCTAGGTTTAATGCAAAAAGAGGCCTTGTCAGAAATCAATATCTTACAATTGTTACTATTATTTGTTTTTCTAAAGATTTTTACTAAAATAAAATTGATTTCAGTAATTACAACAAATGAATTACAAAAAATGACTTTAATTATTTGTATTAAAACTGGTCATTTCGACTACATCTCAGATAGCTTGTCCACACAAATTTGGGTAATTTTCCGCGTTGAAGAATCACTGCTTTCACGAACATCAAATAAAAGGGATAATTCTTGTAATCTTTGTAGATTTAGTCCGTTTAAACAGTGCCGTAATTGTTTAATATATTCTTTCTACTGTGGCTGTCAGGCCGAAACTATAAAGGCAATTTTTTCGTAATGTACCTGGTTAATTCATCTTTGACTTAGTTTATGGTATATCGTTGCTTATCATTCAGTGTAAAAATTAAAAAGTTTAATCAGTGTTAATTCATTCCTCTTCAGCACTATTGTTGCTTTTTCTGTTGTATTTAATAGGTTTTCGTTTTGTGTTGAGGTTTTAAAATGTTTATCAGCGTTGTAACGACCTTTTAAAGGGATGCGTTGCTGTTTACGTTACCAACAAACACAATATGCTTTTAACTCTATCGATAGTTCATCATGTTTTTAGTAATATAGAAATTCCTCCAGATGCTGTTGTAAATTGTGTTATTAAAATCATCGTTTTTTTTTGTTTTATTTTTCAATTCATTACGCCCTTTGGGCTTTAAAGATTTTAAAGGAACCCAAAATTGAGTAATATTTTTATTATGACATTATAAAGACAATTAAACAGACTAAATGATATATAACGAAATGTGTTATTTTTGATTGTTGCGCGCCCCGTGCGGCGAGTGCGCCCAGAGCGCGAAACAGAGAAAAAAAATCGTTTTTTTACAGTTAAGATGTACGTTAAAAAGAAAAAAGAAAAAACGTAAATTATCATGAAATGGGTACAGCATGAAGCAAGTGTTTTTTTAAAATTATGGGTAGTTTATTTTTCAATTTTATTTTTTGAAAATATAATAAAAAATGTAAGTTGAACAAAAAAAAATCAAATTTCTAGTAAAATATAATCTTTGTCTTTTTTATATATATTTTTGCATTTTAGAAAGCAGTTGAATCTTTAGACTTACGCGATTCTGGCATGGAGGCTCTGCGGGCGCGCGACATTTATATACGAATGAATCACCTACACTGGATTCGGATATACCGTAATACTTGTAAAACATTTTTTCGTACAAAGATAGGTGGCTCTTGTATTACAGGTTAAGTGGTACCTTTATTTGTGTAATATCACAAGTTATTCTTATAATATTTTTGATAAAATAGCAAAATAGAAACGCGTTCTATTATAAAAAAGCATAATCATGCTTAATTTTTGCACTGTATGTTTTTTTTTTTGTAGGTTATAGTGAATTGTTTCAAATGATGGAAATATGTTTTGTTCTCAAACATTTAACTAAAAGAATCACACGCAGTACCAAACGGAGGTTACAACCTTACTTTTATTATAACTTTAACTTTATGTACTTCAACACCTTAATATGTAAAATCATCGCTATCTGTTACATCTGCAACATCTTATAGTCTTTTACCGTGGCGTATAGATAGAAACCTAAAGTTTTGACCTCTTAGTGTAGTTTAAATTTGTTTCTACATCCATATTTCTTGTTTCGTTGTCTTTCTCTGTGCATTGTTTGACATTTAAATGGGCGGAAAAGTGGCTTAAGGGAGTAAAAAAAAGAGGATGCATCAGACACAAAATAATTTGCATTTATGGGGGTATAAAAAAATTTGAGTAATATTGGCTAAAGTGTTATTTGTGCATTTTTAACGATTAAATCTTCATCGGGAAGATTTTTGCGTTTGCTGATCGTATGGTTTTTTTAGAAGCGGCATCTAAATTAATACAATTTAATGATCATTCCAGCTATCATCTTCAATTTCCTCTAAAAAACTATTTTCATTGCATATACTTTTATTAATCTAATTTGCGTCATGAATGAACCACATCTACGATTTTCAACTCCCTTCATTGGAATTCTAAAATTTTGAGCGCCTTTGGACAACTAAATATTTTCATTCTGGGTTTTAAAATGCATATTTTGGTCGTTTTTATATTTTTTTCTTTAAATTTGTAGCGTTCTGGACTGTATTCGAATGTGATATGAATACATGTTGATTTGGAATGTCACAAATTATATTTTTGTATTTTGTTTGCGGTAAAGTTCCTTACTATTGTCTTTAGAACGGTTTCCGGATTTTTTTTTTCTTCTTTTATATTTTAAGGTTAGGAAAAATCTATTGATAAAATATCACTAAAGTGATAAAGTGATAAGCTGTATTTTATGTTTTTAAAATAAAAAATAGAAAACCAGATTTTTTTATTTTTAATTTAATTTATAAATGATAAAAAGTAATATAGCACTTTTATCCGGTCCTATAGCACGACTCAAAAATGACAGCCGTTTGACTTGTAGGAGGCGTTTTAGAGCAGCCTTCCCACCTTTTTCTTTTTATTAGATTGTCCCAAATCGGACTTCAACTGTTCTGTAAAATTTATTTTCCAAACGTATCTGTTGCGGTACGTTTTTAGGCGCGCCCTAGGAATGGCAGCATATTTTTAGTAGCAAATATAAATTGAATGACATACTATATTTGTTCTCAGTATAAAAAATGCTAGAGATGTAAAGATTTTATTGTTTTTCTATGGTCAGAAAGTAAATTTTCCTGGAATTAAAACATATTTCATTTGAAATAAAAATTACGGTTAAGACACATATAGGTTTTACTGCAAGCACATGCATCTGCACAATCAAGACCTAAAAATATGCACCCAGGGTCGAAGGTCATGATTTTTTGAAATCTTTTTGACATTCTTTCATCAAAAATTTGTGATCTGATTTGGTCTTTGTATTCTAGCTAATGGTAAAATACAAAGATTTTTCGACTCTAAACTCTTTAGTGCAGAACCGATAAATAAGTGGGTATGAATAAACTTTAATTCAGATAAAATGCTGTTATCATTAATTAGATTTATCGGGTCATCATCCCTAGTGTCTTTATAATTTATCACACAAAACTCTTTTATTTAGTAAAATTCAAATTCACAAATGAAACTGCTTCAATGAACATACCAAATCTTGTAATAATTGGACGATTATCCTGGGAAGGCTTGTAGTTAGAAAATAAATTATTTGATTTTGTGCATTTTTAACTAGTTTTTGCTGCAATTTTGGCAAAAATATATTGGCTAAGGGACATATTTTCTTACTTCCATTGATAAAAGGTGCAAATTTTGCACATAACAGACAATATGGATTAAATGTTTATATTTTTCTTTAGGTTTTCAATCAAGTCTATAACAATATGGAGCGCCATCGACTTTCAAAAAAGCCATTATGTTCTTTACCTGGTATATCTAGTAAAAATCCAAGTATATAGGTAATTTCAACATATATATATTTTGAATTTTTCTTCGTTAGTTCCGTAGTATGCACTAAAATAGGTATGAATTGACTTTTGTTATGAACTTTGGCATAAATATTTATTAGTAAATACCCAGTTGCGCTGGTTGTTCCATCAAAAGAAAGCATAAAATTTTTAACTTTAGCATTGTTCCTTTATTCTTTGCAATTTCAGAATATAAAAACAGGCAAATATCTAGATCTATTTGAGTCGACAGATTTTAGCTCAACATATAACCAGTTTATATAATTTCTGTATCTTTTCGTGGCCCAGGACGTCGGCGGGACACCACTGCGCATAAATTCAATAGTAAATTGCGTGCAATTCATCCATATCAATCAAAATTGGCATTTTTTCTCTTGTTTTTCTATTAATTTGCTCATAGTGTGTTTAATTTAATTAGGGGGATTTGTGGGTTTTAAAAGCCCCTAGGCCCTTTCGTATGGTAAGCCGCTGCGTTATCTGGCAACTAATACAGTAAAATCTATTTTCGAGCTCCTTTAATTGCTTCGATGCATTAGATATATTGTTTGGGCAATTTTTAACTTTGTTGCATTCTTCGTTTTTTCTTGTCATAAGGGTTAGGTATAAGAAAATCATTAGTAGTAAATAAAAATGAAGACAAATACTTTATCAAGAACGAGCTCATAGAGTAGAACAAACAAAAAGTACGAAAATTTTAATTCTGACGCTCCTAGTAAACTAATTTTTGTTTAATGTGTCAAACGTTGACTTAAAATATAGATGACTCTATTCCTAGGGGCTCTAGTTATACGTTACCGACGGATATTCGTAATGACCACATGGTGCTGCCACTAACAGTCTCGAGCATAGAAGTGTGAATCACCCAATCGGAATTTGAATGAAAGAGGATTCTATACAAATCTAATTATGAATATATGATGTAATTATAAAACTGAAATTTGGGTTCGCAGGGGGGTACAGATCGATTTTTGGCCGTTATTTATTAGTGAATTCATTTACAAGAAGAGCAATTGCATGAATAGGCCCAGGAAGAATACAAGATGATATTTTAATTTATTTAAATGATTTGGCGCAGATGAATAAACCAAAATCAGTTTAATTTTTATTTCTATTGAATTTTTTCGTTATTTATTTATTTTTTTTTTCTTTTAGAATTTACTTTTTTTTACATTTTTTAATTATATTTAAACTACAGTTAAAAAAGCATTCTTATGGTTGTTTGATAACTGCATACTAATTAACCTGTAAAAAAAATTAAATAGTAATTTTCCGGTTTGTTTATTTACTTGGATGGCTTATCAGCCACATTTAATGAATCGACAGTACATTCGTTTACTCTTAGATAAGAAATAATGCGCTTGGCACATATTAAACTAGTGTATATATAGCTATAGCGGCATGTTGTAACTATTAAGATATGTTGTCATATTGTTTGGTACAATCGTCTAGTTGCTCTATAAAAGACTTTTAGTAAGCAACAGTGAGTTACATTTCCAAGGAAAATATTCTAACATAAACATTTTCTACATTTTTAGTTTTATTATTTACTACTTTATGTCATATATACGGGAAAAAGATTACAAAAAAGAGTTTTATTTACACAAGTTTAACATTATTTGATATTTTTTTTTTGCTTCTGACATAAAATATTTTTTTTGATTTTTTTTTATTCATAATAATCATACATATCAACACATTTCTATTTTTTCTTGCTGCTTAATATCGAATTGTTAATTTATAGTCGTTTACGTGCATGTATTAAAATACTAATCTTTTTTGTAAATTAATCGTAAAATACTGTATTTCTTTTTGTCTTTTTTCTTATTTAGGGCTTTTTTCTTTTTTTTGCTTTAAACAATTAAAAAAAAATCAAAAAAAATTACAAAGTATGTATTTTTTTTGCAGTGCTTTATATATTTTTTAATTTCTCACGTAAAGCATCACTAATAAATTTATCCTTTTTATTTCATATTATTGATACAAACTTTTTACATTTATGTAATTATTATTTTTCCTTGAAAATGCATCTTATTCAAATCATTTATTTTTTTTTTTTTTGTTTCAATTTTTAACCTTATTTTTGTGGGTAAAAATTGAGAACCCTGATGTTCAGGAGAACCAATACGTCTGTTCGTTTAGTTTTAATATTCTTAAAATGATAAAAAAAAATTTACTTATTATATTTTACAAACGGATATAAGAAACAATTTATTCAGCATAAATGTTACTATATTTTTCATTATACACAATAATCTTTAGTTCTGCCAATGAAAATATAATTAATGATAAAGATAATATAGAATTTAGCCAGGAAGAGTTAGTTCATCAAAGCAAAGGCCAGAAAATGTCAACGGATGACAAATATCAACTTGAAAAGAGAATTCGAATCACAGTTAAAAAAATTCGTAGATACTCAAGACAATTTTTGTGAATAAAAAAATACTTGTTTTTGCATCCATCAAACTGGCTTTAAACAAATCTTATGCCAGAATTTTACAAATTCTCTAGAAACTACTTGAAAATGATTGAAAAACGAATTGATATTTATCCGAGCGTAAAAAAAGATAATATAATGTAATAATTTGTGATTGTGATTGTGATTGTATAATATACACGGTTAAAGGCTGATAAACTTATAAAATCTGTTGGATTTTGATGCGGCTTGTTTAGAAAAATTTATGGCATTGCAATCACGTTTTGATAAATAAATAGATGAAATTAATTTTTTTGTTTAAATCCAAGAGAAAGTTTATATTGATGTTACAGTAGATATAGATAGATTTTGTAAAGATATATGAAGGTTCTGCAAATAAATAGTAAATATAATGCCCCTAGAAGTTAACAGAGAAAAAGATGGAATAAAAAAATATTCTACTTTGTTATGCCACGCTAGTGTTTGTCAAAACCCGGTTTTTTATATTTTTAATGCACACATAATCGGGTACTAACGGTTACCAACTAGTTATCTGCCGATTTTTATAATATAAGTCTTTTATATATTTTAAAGTTTTTTGACTTATTGCTCTATCTTTTTTAAAAAAAAAACCAGTTGGTAGGAGTAAATAATATTTTTTGCCCAATATAATACATTCTTTTTGCATCGAATTTAATTATTATACTAAAATTTTTTTTAAAAGATATAAATATTTTGCATTGTCTAAACTTAAAATACAATTATAATTTTTCAAAACATTAAAAGCTTGAAAAAGAATAGTATAATTCAAATTTCAGTTACAAAAACCTAAACGTGTATTGACATTATAATCTATTTTGATTGTGTCCTGTTAAAGTTGCGCTTTTTAAATGTAAAACGCACAATTTATATAAATTAATATAGTAAATGATGAAATATTAATACCAAAAATATAGCAATTAAATAGTATATATTTTTTAAGGTTGTTTTATAATTTAGCTTATAAATTACATAGTTAAAACAAAACTTGATTTTTTACTATAAACAGTTTAAGAAGATCAGTGGCGTAGCCGAGATGGGGGGACTTATGCTTTCACTTGGAAAAAAAATATGAGCCTTTATTTAAGTTGGTTCTTTTTTGTGCAGATATTTTTTTGACAAAAAGATTAATTTTATTCAATTTTTGAAGTAAAATCTCTAAAAAAATAAAATTTGGCTTTTGTCATTTTTATCGTGTCTTTACGCAAAATTTTGTAAAAAAACACTGACTAGCACTAGTTAAAAAAAATCCTGGCAGCGTCACTGAGAAATGATCGGTTTGTAATATATTTAATTATTGGTTTTAAATAAAAATATATAAAGATCTGTTTGCTCTTTTACATACATGTCAAAATACATTGCATTGCGTATCGACTTTTAACTTAGCCGAATATTTTTTTGGTGATATATGAAAGAATATAAGAAAAGATAGTAGAGACTAACAGTTAATAATGTGTCAAACACTTTGTCACTCTAATCCAGACGATTTCATACAGCAGGGTGTATTAAAAATGATCAATTGATTAGTGTTTTGAACTGGCCCTTAGTTTTATCAAAGTTTGAAAAGTCTAGTCTGGCTTAAAAATGTATTAGAACCCATCGTACGAGAAGATTAAATACTTGGGGTTGCCGATTCTAACTGATTATTTTTATACAGTGGTATGCACAAAATAAAAGCTCATTAGGGGTCTAAAAAATAGACCAGGGCGCATTTTTTACAAAAAAAAAGACTGCAATGAACAATAATAAAACAAAAATTCTCTTACTTTTATTATTATTTAGTTGGTTGGTTTGTTTGTTTCAAACTAGATAAGTATATTGATTCACAATCCAGCAATGCTGTAAATGATGCTTTT
>JAQFYM010006208.1:0-12046 GCA_034694785.1 Agrenia bidenticulata
ATCATAGCATTACTTTCAGCATACTTTAACAGAGAATGACTACGACCATAAAAGTAAAATGCCTGCAGCACTGATGCCCTGCCTAAGTTTAAAGCCTTTACCTCGCCCAGAGCTGCATGTCGAAGCCCACTATTTTACTGTACTATGCACTATGGGAGACAAATTAAACTGACGTTTTGTGCTTTTTTTGGTACGCATTTTTTAAAAATTAGGCTGTGTAATTATTTTCAATAAATATTACCAAACCGTTAAAATCTATATATCAACAATATTAGATATACCGACACAGACAATAAATGCTATTTTAATCAATCAATTGGCTATTTGCAACAAAATTTGCGAAACTACCTCAGCACACGTCTTGTTTAGAAGGTGGGTAAATTCGTAATTTTACTTGTCAACTTTTTCCAAATTACTTTAAGCTCCCAAAAATGTTTTAAACAAAAGTTCAACCTTTTTTCTGGCAATTTGAGCGTTTTAATTGCAGGTTATTTTGATTTACATATAAAAAAAACAACGTAAAAAGTTTAATTTTAGATTTAGAAAAAAGCATATACATACACCAAAAAAAATTTTTTTTAACGTTTTTTAAAAAAAACAGACTATCCCTTTTAAAAAACTATATGTTTTTTACCTCGACCCCCCCTAGAAAAAAATTGAGACCCGAAGCCTGATTATACCGATAACAAACATATACATTTTATTTCGACCGTGTTTTGAAACACTTATACCGATAAAGATGGACGCTTATGACACAAAAACAAATAATCAGGGGAAGAGGAATTACTATTGATAAAAATCAGTGTACCGGTAGGTAACAAAAAGTACACAATTTCTATTTTGGAGTTGACAAATTCAAGCAATCTTAAAAGTGTTAAGCTTTTTACAAAAATTTAATAAATGAGATAGGAAACTTTTTTTTTGTTAAACAACTAATATTGAATAATAGCTATCTTTTTATATTTGTAAAATATAAAAAGTGCAGAATGATTTTCTTACAGCATTAGCGCTTTAGCTTTTAGCATTTTCTTCGCTAATCAAAAACTTGCATTCTTGCGACATTGATATAATAGCTTGACAACTGTTAAAGTTGTTAGCTGCAAATATCCTCTCTGCTTAAAGTAATTTCTGCATAGTTGTAATACATATCTTCACTCGGAAGAATGTTTCAGAAAATATCATGATGATATTAAAAAATATAAAAATGAAGATCTCATAATATCGAGCAATGATAATACAAATAACAAGCTAGCTAAACTGTTATACAAAAAACAGGCAAGCAAATCAAATATTTGATTATAGTTTTTTTTAGCTATTTCTATAATTGATTCTGACATTTGTTCTAAAAAATCATATCCTATAAATTCCATGTACACAACATTAACATTGAATAAAGATTTATAGGAAAATTACAGCTTTTTCATTTTTATTTTTTTATGTACATAAGACATTTGGCTTAAATAATTTACATATTAAAAATTAAACCACATACCGAGTAATTATAGTACGGTCGTAGTTTTTCAATAAAAATCCAGTTTATATAAGGAATAAAATGTAATATACGGGCTTATTATCATTACTAGCTCAGTTATATCGCAAAAAAGGATATTAACCAGTTTTACCGCTTAAAATTACATATTATGTGTAAATGCATTTATCAAACTTATTCACTGTATATATGGCGCAAACAACAATAAGTATTTTAATAATAAAAAAAGGTGTTATACCTAAAGCTTTTTGCCTCAAACCTTTTTTTAAAAACAAAATAAATTATTATATCTTTCTAAACACAAATTATATAGGCTATAGTGATAACTTGTGCCTAAATTATTACCATAGTATTATTGCATAAAAACACCAAAAATATTTTTTTTGGCAAGCTATTTACCCCTTTTATGTACCAACATGAACTAATTAAGTTTAAATACATAAAAATGTTTTTTTTTTATTTTGTGCAAAAAAATAAAGCGCATAAACATTTTTTTGTATTGCACTTACTGACATATTTTATATATTTTACGCTGCATACAAATATTCTATAAAAAATGGAAACACCTTATCCGCCCTTTTTTTATATTAATTAATTTAAAACACGAGGTTGACCAGTACAATAGAAAAAAAAAACACAAAACTGACTATACAGTATATTTTAATAACTCAAACTACTAAAATGGTATATCTATGTGTTTTTGTGTTCTCGCTCAGCACAACTCTTACATCAAACCATTATTTTAAAAATAAAAATATTTATATTTATAATATAACAAATGGATGTTATGGGTCATTTATAAATCTATATCACACGTTAAATTGACAGAGTGTGTTATAGTATGTTTAAGGAAAAAAATATCTTATAAAATTTTAAAACTTTAAAATTTTAAAAGAGTAATATAATCATAATATAAAATCACAGTTTAAATAAGGATTAAAACAAAGCTAGTTTTGAAACATTATTTTTTTCTTTTTCGAAATCTTGTGGGTTACTTAAGGCTAGAGTTAAAAACCCGAAACTATATTTTTATTGTGTTTCAAATACAAAACACAATATTATCGGGGGTTTTTGATTGTATTTAGCTGTTTTAAAAGATTTTTTTTCTTACCTAAAATAGAAAATTTTTTAATAATAAATTCTTTCTTTGCGAAAAGCGAACATTTTGTTGAACTAAATTATTGTTCTAAAAAATCTCATTTGTTTAGTCGAAAAAAAGCTGCCAATTAGCAATTACAGTTAAGACAAGGCACAAGGGCTCGTGTGCCAGGCTCCTACCTCCGGGCTGAAGCAGTTTGCGCAGAAAGTGCATTTTGCCCCAAACGCAAAAAAAAGCTAAAAATGTAAGTTAAGCACACATTTATAAAGATCAACAAAAGATACATTTAGGATATTGAAACCAAAAAAAAAATAATAAATTAAAGAAACTTTAAACCTAAAAAACACCCAAAAATAGACAAAAAAAAATTAAACCACTGATTAACGTTTAAATCGATATTCAAGCAGGTTAGTTAAACGTTTACATGTGAAAATAGGTAGATTAGGAGTTATGAGTAGGGTTAGTATTAGTGTTAGGTGCAGTAAAACAAAAATATAAACCTATATGTTAGAAAAAATTATAGATAATAGTATGATTTGCATGTTTTGTATATATATAATGTTTTTGTAAGCATAGGGGTTGTTTCTCTTTTTAAAATAGGATTCGGCGCAAAAAAAGTCAGCGCAAAATGAATCACTGCGCATATTATCCAAATTTCGTACCCAGTAAGTGATCTCGCCTACAAAAATGTTTTTTTTTCAACTTTAGTAGGCATTATTAAAATTCCTGTTACTTTGCGTAATTTTTTTTCAAAAGCCCTTTTTTACATTTTTTTTGGGATCATTATCACTAAATAAAGTTTTTGTTGATTTGTATGCCTATGTGCTTAGATTTACATTTTTATCTTTTTTATGCGTTTGGGGCAAAATGCATCTTCGGCGCAAAGTGCACCTAGCCCCCCTCCATCCCATCACGCCAACCCCTCATAAGTTGTATAATCTTATGATCAAATGAATTTATCATTGTAAAAAATGCCAATACAAAGATATGGACGTGTTTATCACTTAAAAATATAAATATTGTTAAACATAAGAAAAAAAGACTTTTGAAATTTAAAAAAAAACAACGCTTCAACACTGTAAAAATGACAATTTACTATGACGAATATATGCGTCAAAACCGTAAAAATGTCAATTTCATATTGACGCATATATGAGTCATTATTAAGTGGTGTTAAATATTATTATGGGGAGGGGGGTTTAATTTCATGGGAAATCGGTAAAAAAAATGTATGTAGGAGCATAATCCGGATGTCATTAAAAATTAAATTCGGTTATATATAAGAAGAGAATCTATTAAATTATTGATAATTAAAAAATTATGGCAGGAAACGGTTATTTTTAAGAATAAAAATATAATTAGGTTACTTGAACAAAAGGTTATATACTTGTCTAATTTCTGGATTTTTAATAATTAAAATATAGTAAAAGCAGTAAAATTATAGTATAAAATATAGATTATATAAAAAAAAAACAAAATATAAATATTCTCAAGTCCGGTGTATTTTTTTTACTTACTTTAAAACTACGAAAGAAATTTTAGTTTGTAAAATATGCTTGTTAAGATCTGTTTTAAATGTTGTCAATGTCTATTGTTTTACAAATTTAGCATGTGTTTCGGTATACATATGCATGCAAATTTGATGCACCTTTATAAATACGGCAATATCTGCAGGTATTGTTTTCAAGGATTGCACTGATAAAGCGAATTATTTCGGTACTAATGAATATTCTAGATATTTATCAATAACCGTGATTATTGAATTTTAAGTATATTTTCCTGTTGCATTCCTAATAACATTACATAAGTATCAAGTATAGTTTTGAAATGTGTGAAAGTCTATTGTGTACGCACTTGATATTCTTTTTCGTTATAAATACTAAAACAATACAACCTGAGCAGACATAGCTGATGTAAAAAAATTTAATTTTTAACAAGTAATTTTCCACACTGAAAAAAAAGAGGTTATAAAAATATCTAACGAAAAGTTTTGGCCAGCAAAAATTATTTATAAGATTAATTAGAACTTAAAAATTTTTATTTTGTAATAAAAGTGCTATTTTAATAAAAAAAAATTTGTTATACAGTTATTTCTATTTTTTTTTTGTTTATAATATGTAAAACCCACTTTTTTTTATCATAGTGTTTTATTGGTCAGTAAGTATTTTATTAAAACTGCTTTTACTTGATTTAAATATTACCGATTTTTATGGTTGTCGTTTTATAGTCACACAGCTGCCAGGATTATACCTAATACTTTGCATATTAAACTTTCTTGCTTCGTCTTTATAAAAGTTTTTATACAATAAAAAAAAAAATCTTGATAGCAACTTTTTCGAGTGTTAAAATTTTATTTCAAGATAAGTTTTTTATTATGAAGGCGTGTCCCAAAAAATCACACGATCAAATTCCCTTTAGGGAACTTTTCTTGTGGAATTTTTTGCTAGGGAAAAATAATGAGTCACTAAATTTTCATATAATAAACGAACAAAATTTTTTTTCTAAATCTTTGCAGTCCTATCTATAAATCATATATGCAACAGTTTTTAGAAAAAGTATTCAGTGGCGAACATAAACCGACTTTTCATGGGGACGCAAAAAAAAATGAAAATATCCTAAACGACATAACTATCATTTCAGTAACAGATATAAGTGTGTAAAGGTTTTTTATAATTGTTATTTTTAAATAAAACTTATTTATACGTATCCTTTTATATTTTATTCCCAAAAACATTCACCATGAGCCTTTTTTTAAGGAACCCCTGAAGATTTCGCTTTTTTTCCACACTTATACTCCGATACTGCGTATGTTGCTTTTTATATGCATACCCTTTTTTTATTGGATATTTTTTTTTTTCAAATGACAATGTTAAACTGATAAATCACAACATTTTAATAACTGCTGTTTTAAGCTGTCCTGTAATACTTTAGAAAAACAACCACTAGTGTTTTTTTTACCTCTCAAGGCTTGAGGGGAAAATTCTCTAGTAAAATTATCTAGAGAATTCTTTTTATAAATGATATTTTGGGAAAAAAAAAATCACTAGAGTTTTTTTATCCAAAGAGTTTTTATTGCCGTATCCATACAGGGCAAAAGCCACCGGTGTGTTTTTTGCGACACGCCTTTATTACATCTTTTTGGAATTTTAAAAAGGTGTTTTTATAGCAAAATACAACACTTTTAAAAGCAAAATACAACATTTTTTTTATATTTTATAAACGTAAAAACTTGGGAAAGCTAGTAAATTATTTTAAACATGTACACGTTTGTAAAATTATATATAAATCCTTTCCAACAAAAAAAATATATACCATTTCACTGCAAAAAAAGGATAGTGCATTTTGCGCCGAAGCTGCATCTTGCGGCAAACGCATAAACAAGAATAAACGTAAAACTATGCACACAGTGGGGATTGCAATACCCGAGGACTTAGTTACCCGGGTACCCAGAGTTTTGCTTAAACCAACAAAAATGTAACCCCTGAGTTACCCGGGTGTAAGACAGAAAGAAGAACACCTGTCTTGTAGCTCATAAAAAGTAAAAAGTAAAAAACATAAAATTGATAACAATATAAAAATTGTTATTATTTCGTATATCGTAAAAGTATTTTTACAAGTATACTTACCTAATACAAGTAATTAATATCATTTTTATAGCTACATATAATAAGTTTGTAAAAAAATGCTAAATGAATTAAAAAAGTTTGTGTTGTAAAAACTTTTTTTTGTGAATACATATGAACTACTTGTTTGCATATTTTTTTTTACATAAAACATAGTTAATATACACAAATTCAAAACCATAAGTGACTTCAAAACCTGTAAATATCTTATTACATAATAAAGTAATTTACCAGTTTGTTTGCCTTTTAAAAACTTTTTTGAAAGCAAATTAAGTTCTTTTTTGTATAGACTCGATTTATTTTCTTCCATGATGGCATAAAATACATAATAATAAAACACGCCTAATTCTAAAGGTAGAACTACATGCATATTGATTACATGTTGATACAGGCAAAAAGAAAAAATTTGGAAATATAAGAAAAAATAATATATAAATGTAATATACAAATAATTTTGTATTTTTTAAAAAGATAGATATTACTACAAACACTCACTTATCAGATATTTTAAAGACAAAAAAATACGTGCTTAATCCTTTAAAACATAAAAAAAATTCCAAAACCGATATTTTTACCAAACAACGGTATTAAAAAATACCCGGATATTCCCCCCGGGTACCTGGGGGTTTTGCAAAAAGTTAATTGTACTCTTGAGGGTGCCGTACAATCGGGTATTGCAATCTTTAGCACACAGTCAAAAACTCCCTAGAAAATTCATTTAATAAAAATGATCTTGAAAAAAATAAACAAAAACACTAACACAACACAAAAAAAAAGCGTAACGTGAGAACTGCAGTTTAGGCATCTGGTTTACGTTTTGTTTGAAGTTTAGGTTAGATGTGGGGTTAGTGTTAGGTAAATTAAAAAATCCGGTGAACCATTATGACAGAGAAAGGGTATAAAAAGGTATGGTTTACAACCAGGGTTGGCATTTTACAATCAAAATAAAAAAATTCAGATTTAATGTACGATTTAAATCAATCATTTTTTTTTGTGAATGATTTCATTCCTTCCAATAGTATTTATAAAAATTTGTCTCTTTAATGACAATTAGACGAAAACTAAACCAAGACGGGCAAACCATTTAAAAATCACACCCCCCAGGAAGAAAACAACTTGAAGTGAAAAAAAAGGAAAACTTGGTTTTAATGTACAAAAAGGTAAATACAAATCGATTAAAATACAATAATAACCTTTACCTAAATGTTAAAATGTTTTTAAGCTATTTCAAAGGATTTTTAACAATATTTAATACAAAAATTGGTAAGAAATTATTAATTCGATTTATTTAAATCAAAAATAAAAAAATTGCTTTAAATCAGACTTTTGATTTAAAAAGTAAATACGTTGATTTATTTACACCCTGTTTACAACTGCTGTATGATTGTGTATGTGATCGTCAGGGTAAGGGGCGTTTCTAATAATTAAGACGAGGGATGGCGCAAAATGGTAGCTCGGTGCAAAATGCATCACTGCGCATAGTATACTGAGCCCTTATCCGGAACTTTTGGCTGAAAGTAACATGTTGAGTACTTCACGTTATTAGTGGGTATGATATAATCCTGATACTTCGCGTATTTTTTTGTTTTTAAAAAAACCCTTTTTGTCATTTTTTTCGAGATTATTGTGGCTAAATGTATCTTTTTGTTAATTTGTTTGACTTGTGCTTGGTTTTTACGTTTTTGCCTTTTTTTATGCGTTTAGCGTGAAATGCACCTTCGGCGCAAATTGCAGTAAACCGTAATAATTGGCAAAATGTACACGTCTAGCAAAATTATGTAAAAAACCTGTCCGTAAAAGAAACTATATATTATTTAACTTCAAAAAAATACCATTTCGATCGAAAAAAAGTTTACTTATTGTTGGTGACGGAATTGCATAGTTCCGCACCATTAGCTATTTATTTAAATATGCATACATACAGTATCCAAGTAAAGACCTGAATAACGCAAAATGTGTAGAATAAAATTCTGCATACAAGGCGCACGAAAACGCGCATTGTAAGACCATAAAATGGCATCTGAAGCGTGATTGGTCATTGGCTTTGATATAAAGGGGAAACCCCCGTATCTTGATATGGAATCAATTGGTAGATAAGAAACCAATGATACTTTTTACCAGCGAACAAAAGTATTTAAAGAAAAGGCTTTAAAATAAATAGTAGGTTTAAAAATGGTTCTTAGTAAAAGTTGAATTCTTCTGCGGGCTCATCCAAAACTTATGCTTATAGCTTTTTTAAAAAGACTAATATATATAAATCGATTGTCTGTCAAATTATTTAAGTAATGCACGACGATAATCTAAAAGTGTAGAGTTTTTCTGAAATAAATCATGTTTACTGCGAAAATACAATAATTTTATATAGTATGGTCTTTGACGTTTTATAATTTTAATTATTACAAAATCGGTCAGTTTTACAGCACCCTTCTTTGTTGCGTACACTGGCGTGCCAAAAATTAAATGTTAACATAAGAGTTTATTGTAAACAGTCTATGAATAAAATTATACGAAATTTAGGCTAAATACAGGTATGTAATATAAATCAAAGAACTTATGTATGTTTGACTATCATCTTGTTTTAAAGAGGTATTTAATGATATATGCCAATTCTGATACCTGATGGAATTTTTAGATTTCTAATAATGCGTAAAATGTATATATATGGTCATTCCAGACAAAGTATATGATATAAAAACAGTAAACAGTATTTTCACTTTAGTTTTTATATAAAATCTTGTTATTGGCTTATAAATAATAATTAAACTCATTTTTTTTAAAGCAGATGCAAATAATTTGCATAGAATCCCTTACCTTTACAACTGACACTTAAATTGCGTTTTATATGTACAAAAATTATAACAAAAATTTTTGATTATAAATTTTGACAGATATTCCCATTAAAGAGAGAATCCTTTTAAAGTCCTTATAATTTTTACAGTAAAAATAAAATTAAAATGTTCACATTAAAAAATTTATAAAATAATTCGAGGGTAATACGAACTTTCATGATTGAGAAGGTCTACATTAGAGAAGATCGAACGTATAATATAAGCCTATAAAATGCAATAAAAAGCTTAATATGCATATTTTTAAACACATAAAAGTTAAACTATCTGTTTAAGTGTTTGATTATATGTAATTGCTGTTTTATATTAGTAGAAAGTTGCTTTAAACTTTAAATATATTTTAAAATGTTATATACTCTGTGGTAGATAAAATGAAAACTGAATTTGCAAGATACTTAATATTTGTATGATAAAATGCAAATGAGGGTTTTTGGTCTTTTTGTTTTCATTGAAGAGAATTTAGGGGTCGAATTTTACAACAAAAAATTGATATAACAATAACATTTACGCTATTTCGCCTATTTTATTTTTTTATTTTTATTTTGACGTTAGAAAACGTATAGGGTGTGTCTGGTTTGGTAAAGAAACCGTTGCTTTTGTATTCTGGTTCCTTAACAAGTCATCGATTTCTTTTTTCTTACCCCTAAAAACGGATTCTTTTTAGAATCCTCTCTTGACTAATTTCTTTTCAATTCTTCAAGTTCAAAAGTTTAATCAAAGGATGTTATACTATAAAACGAGTTTTAAGGGGTAGATAAAAGAAATCGATTTCTTTTTAAAGCCACCAGAATACAAAAGAAGCGGATTTTACGACAAACCAGGCACGCCTATAATTTTTATGTGAACTCTTATCCGTGGTGCTTTTTTACTATATCTAGAGAATATAAACTCCCCATATGAATATTGATAAAGTGACTTTTAATTTTAGATATTTTATGTAAATATAAATGAAATATTGATTGTTTAAAACCCTTTTCTGTTGCAAATACCTTTATAAAAAAAAGTTACTTTTAAAAAAGAAGTCTATATATTAGATATAGTTATTTATAAAAAGTAACCATTACTTTATCAACTCTTATACGTAAAAATAATCTAATAATGACAAAAAAATCTAAAAAGGGGAATGGTAATGCTCTACAACAAACATTAAACAAACGTACAATGATTATGGTATATAATATCAAGGGGCGAATTTTCATTTTAGGGGGCCCGAGGGCACTTTTTTTTGAGAGCCCTCTTTTTTTATTTTCAAATTTTTTTAGTGATAGGCAGTGATAAAATCCAGGTTGTGATTTTTATTGCTGCAATCTAAATTTGTTTTATCAGCAAAATTAATTGGCAAAAAACAATTATATTTTTTTGGCGTATACGCATTATAATTTTTTAATGTAAAAAACAAAAAACTTCATTAAGGTATAAATAGAATGCGTTGAAAAAACGGCAGTTTTCATTTACATAACTATAGTTGACAAGTATTTCGGCAAAAAGTACATTGTAAGAATTATTTTCTAAATTTACAAAATAATCTACATTTTGTTTTTCATACGTTAGAAAGACAGTATTATAACACATTTAATGAAAAAAAACTATTATATGTGCTTACTAGAGTATACTGTATCGTAGCGTAGAAATAATTTTTGTAACTTTTATATTAATATGCACACAATCGCCAAAATAAAGTTGTCAAGAAAAGTGTATCCGTATTACTACTAAAAAAACCTTGAAAAATGCATTTAATACATATTTTTTGTGCAAAACTACGTACAAAATCATAAAAAGCAATATTAGATAGAATTGCAATAAACACGTGTGTTTTGGATTTTTAGTATACAATGCTTCGTCTAAAGTAACTTCAAACTACTAAAAACAAATATTCCTTAGTATGTAAGTACAACTATCACAAAAAAAACGATAACAAAAAAACCCAGTTCTTATTTGTTATATAACGGGGCACTGGCGTAGCCAGGATTTTTTTTTGACCAGGGTTAGTCATTGTTTTGGTAAAATTTTCATCTAAAAACACGATTTAACTTGACAAAAATCATAATTATTTTTTTATGAAAATTTTCGTTTTATAAGGGTTTTTTTTTCAAAAAAATCACAGCACAAAACAAGAACACTCCTTAATTTCAAGCGCAAATTTTTTTCTAGGGGGATCTAGAGCCAGGGGTGGGATCCAACTTTTTTTTTCAGGGAGGGTTGAAAAAAAATATTCGCGTCTTAACCCTATATTTACGCGCAAAAACGAAAATAATTTATATAATACAAATTCCAGGAGGGGTACCCCCACCTTCTGGATAACACCCCTAGCTGGACCCCCCCCCCCTCCGCGCCCCAGGCTGGCTACGCCACTGTAAAGGAGTTGTAAAAAAGACCGGATTTGCATAAATAATACACCCAAAAGTGCCTTTTATACACAGACAAATCTATGCTGAACTTTGCACATGAACAAACTACGCGTGACTTCAGTATTTGCAGTTAAATATGTATTTTATCCTAAAACGTTCCGTTTTTTGCGTTTAATAAAACATAATCCGATCACTTTTACAACCCTTAGTTTTTTAGTTTCTAAGTGCAAAACAAGAAAATATAGTTTCATATAGTCTAGTGATCACTGCTTGTACTAATATAACATTTTTATGTTATCAATTATAGATATTATTAAAAGAAAGCGCATGATACTTGTCTTTGTGCCATTATTATAAAAAACGCTTATCTATGCAGGTGTTTTCAAACGAGTTAATATTTATTTTTGGTCATGATTTTATTTGATATAAATTTGTAATGATTTAAGTAAAAGTAGTACAGTGAATTTCCCATAAATTAAAACAAAATGGCAAGAAAAAATTAGAATGCTTTTTCTTGGCTGGATAATTCAAAATGTGTTTTACTGTGTCAAGAGTCCATAATATTTATGTTCTATAATAGAGGTCTGCATCAGATCCGACTGGACCGGAAAAAACGGACCGTATAACCGGGCCGGAAGATA
>JAQFYM010006209.1:0-12046 GCA_034694785.1 Agrenia bidenticulata
AATGTTAAAATTTTTTATTATAAAAATACAAAAATTATAAAGAAACTAAAAAAAATATAGATTTTGTTAATTTAAAAACAATTTAAAACTATTGTAAAAATTTTACAATTTTAAAAAAAAATTTACAACTTTAAAAAAAAATTTACACTTTTAAAAAAAATTTATCAATTTTAAGAAAAATTGTTTTTATTGAAAAATTAATATTTTGTAAAAATCAAAAATTCAAAAAAAAAGTAAAAAAATTACAAAAAGAGTTTAAAAGGTAAAAAAATGTTATAAAAAATGAAAAAATAATTAATTAAAATAAAAAAAGAAAAAAAATTAACAAAATATAAAAAAAAACAAAAAAAAAGCGAAAAAAAAAACACTATTGCAACCTTTTTTTGCCTTTTTTAAATTTTTTTAAACTTTTTTACAATCTGCCCTCATTTTTTTTAATTTTTAAAACAATCTTTTTTAACTTTTATTTTCTTGCATTTTATTTTTATTTTTATTTTGTTATTTTTTATTTTTTTATTTTTTTATTTTTAAATTTAAAATTTAAAATTTTTTGGTATTTTTTGGTATTTTTTGGTATTTTTTGGTATTTTTTGGTATTTTTTATTTTTTTTTTATTATTTTTTTGTTTATTTTTATTTGACAGTTTTCATTTTTCATTTTGCATTTATCGTTTTTTGTTTTGCATTTATCGTTTTTTGTTTTTTATTTATCGCTTTTTATTTTTCAGTTTTCATTTTTCATTTTTTATTTTTCTTTTTCTATTTTTCATTTGTTATTTTTTATTTTTCATTTTCATTTTCATTTTTCATTTTTCATTTTTCATTTTTCAATTTTCAATTTTTCATTTTTCATTTTTCATTTTTCATTTTTCATTTTTATTTTTCATTTTACATTTTACATTTTTCATTTTTCGTTTTTTTATTTTTCATTTTTCGTTTTCGTTTTTTTATTTTTCATTTTTCATTTTTCATTTTTATTTTTTTAGTTGCAAATTTAAAATTTCCATGGATTCAAAATTGAAAATTTTCTTGGATCGATATGTTCGAATAAAATAAATGTAGTAAATTTGACCCCTAACTTCTCTAAGGGTTAAGGGGACACTTTTCAACGGGGGACTATATTTTATACGACAGGGGGTCACGTAATAGAACAAAATCACTAAACAAGGGCATTATTGTGTGGGCGAAAAATAGCGCAAAACATAACAGGACATATTAGAGCGTTACCTTGTTTCTAAAAAGTGTCTTTGTTGTGTGTTTTGTGTGTTATATCTACCATATTTAGGGTGTTACCAATACCAAATTTTGTACCAATTTCACGTTTTGGCCGGTTTTATCATTACGGGAGACTCTTATTATTGGGGATTTCCTATAATTAATATTTAAATTACATATTGCGCTTTTGCATGTACTATACCCAAGTTTATTGACCATAAACTGCGTAACATGAAAAAAACATACAAATACTATTATTAAATTTGCATTTTTACAAAATAAAAGATTTTTATCCCGCTTTTTCTTATTTAATTTTTTTCCAGTACAAAAAAAATGCTTTCGGATTTTAAATGTCAAATATAAAGAGAAAGGCAACATGTACTGTATAATCTGTCAAAAAACTGGATGTCGGTCTATCATGTTTGGGCTTTTGAAGAATAAACAGTAACTTAAAAATATTTCAGCGGCCGGTTTTGCGGGATAAAATCGCCCGATATATTAATTGCCATGAAGTGACATATTTACCGTGCTTTAAATTGAATATATATATGGCAACAAAAAAACCATAATATAAAAAGATAAGATTCGTGACAGTTTTAGCAGTTATTCTGTCGAATTTTTAGTATGGTAAGAACTTTCCATTGTATATTAACATTAAGGATACAAATCACCTAATTGTGTATGCCCTGTATTAATTTTAAATTACATATTTTTAAATTGCGTTGGTATTATATATGTTCAATATGCATTAAAAAAGCATATTAGTACCTTTATATATATATAAAAATCAAAGAGCGGATCAGAAAAAACATAAAACTAAAAATTAAACAAAAAATGAATTATACCACAATCAAGATATTTTAATCGGTACACCTTTCTTATGAAAGGCTAATGAAGAGCACATTAATTATAATTGCTTTATACAAACCGTATAATTGTGACCTTAAAAAGCACGGAATCATTTACTTGTTCTTCTGAAATTATGTTATAAAAAATAGAATAGCTGATTAAACAAATTTAATTTTTTTTTGTAGTGCACAGTGTAGTTTTTAAATCAATATTTTTTTAAGACAGTTAAATACTTTGGTTTCTTAATGCCCATTTTTTGTCTGCATTATCGTTTCCATTATACTTATAGCTGGTCTTACACCATATACACAAAATAAAAGCCGTATTTGCCTCAACCCTCGACCCGGGTTTTTCGGGGGCCCGGGGATTGTTTAAAAGTCTATTTTGTGTAAAACCCCATGGCCATGGGGCCCCGGGTGTTTAAAATCCTAATATCTATATAATATTTGATTATAATTGAGTGTATATAACAAAATGCTTTTTATTTTTATATAGATAAGTATGCATTATATCTCAAAACATTATTTAATTTACTACTCACGTATGCAATTATAATTAAATTACTAATGCATTTGTAAATACATAGTTGTTTTTTATAAAAGACCAAAATACACAGAATATTGTATTGGTTAATGTCAAATAATTTTAAGGTATCATTTACTGTGTATATCATATACAGCCATAAAACATTTATAAATACTTGCTTATAATTACTTATCTCTCTAGAATATATCTTTATAAAATTAGCACGGAAGAAATTCAAAACTTTTTTTTATATTTTTTTGTATTCTTAATTGAAAATTTATGTATTACAATAAAAAAAAACTAAAATGGCAATCAGCATAAGATTATCAACTAAGGATGATTATTCTAAAAAAGAATGAAATGAGTTGCATAATAAATTTGCAACATGTAAATAATATAGGGTTTCCCTATCATGATCGTCGGAGTTGCAACCATTTACGACATGTTTGCACTCAAAGTCGACGTAAAGCAATCAACTTCGATCGTTCGCAAACAAACGAGACATTGTTGCAACCAATTTCGATTTGCAATTAATCTCGTAGTGTATGCAATCAACCTCGACGCGACGCAATCAAACTCGTCGGTGTTGCAACCAGACTTGTCAGTGTTGCATACAAATTCGACCATTTGCATTCAATCTCGAAAGACTTGGACTAATCTCAACAAATTAATTAAATTGTATTCTATAGAACATAGATTAATTCTTTTATTTAATAAATGACAATAGTAAACCAAATTGAAATAAATAAAAGTTGACAGTTTTAATATTTTTTATTTATTTTTGCTTTAAATGCGTTGAAATATTAAAATATAAAAATTTTTGTTGTACATTGTATCGGCTAAAAGGTAAAACAAAATAATATAAAGGTAAAAAATAGTTTTAATATATATAAATTGATTAGTTGGGTCCGCCACTTACCAAGTTTATATCTATTATAAAAAATTTTTTCCATTATATTTTTTTGTTTATCCTGTTAGCCGATACAATAAGCAACAAAAATTTTTATATTTTAATATTTCAACGCATTCAAAACAAAAATAAATAAAAAATAATAACACTGTCACCTTTTATTTATTTCAATATGGTTTACTATTGTCATTTATTAAATAAAAGAATTAATCTTAGTTTAAGAAATACAATTCAATTAATTTGTCGAGATTGGTTGCAATCTTGTCGAGGTTAAATGCAAATGGTCGAATTTGTATGCGACACTGACGAGTTTGGCGCTACACCGACGATTTTGGTTGCGTCGCGTCGCGTCGAAGTTGATTGCACCAACGACGAGATCGATCGCACTACGTCGAAATTGGTTGCAACCATGTCGAGTATGTTTGCGAACGGTCGAAGTTGATTGCTTGTCGTCGACTTTGAATGCAAAAATGTCGTAAATGATTGCAACTCCGACACGTATGATATCGAAACCGTTTAATACTAAAAATTAAATACGTTTAATTTTTTTTTTAATTTCTAAGTATACCTTGTCTAGTAAAATATTTACAATCTAAAAATAGTATAAGGCACGTTTTTGAGCTTAAATACATGTTACGCTATTATCTACATTTTATACGCTAAATTATTGACTTTGTTTTTTGTTAGGTTTTGCATATATTATTTTTACGGGATAGATCTGGGTATATACTGTAAAAAAGTACATGAATCAGATTTCAAATATGCATAAGATTATGCGCAACGTATAAAGTTTTTTAAAAAGCGTGAAATTATATATTTTATATGTATCATTGCTATATGAATCAGATAAAAACCGCCATATTAAACTTTTTTACTTTAAGAAATGCTAGTTTTGTTTATTTTGTATTACCCATTTGTAATAGAACAGATATTTTCAAAAACAAAGGAGAATTGTTTTTTTTGGGGGTTGGAACTTTTGTGCTTTTTTACCCCGCGTCAGCATATACCCTTTAAAATCAGGCGTAACCCCGGGCCCAGGGTAGTACAAATTTCGAAAAAAAACATGGGTAAATTTTTCTTCTAAGGAAACAAAATACCATATCTAGACATAAACAGAAATGAAAACAAATTTGTTTATATTTATATAAAATTAAAGTTTTTTGTATTGTTGGCTCAACTTTTTTATTTGCATTATCACTTTACCATTTCGCTGATTTTGTGTTTAAAGCCAACACAATTTTCTTTTTCGAAAGCTAGATTAATGTTTATTCTAACCCAAATTCTAATGCCGTGTGCAGATTTTGTGTTTTTTCTTTATCAATTTTATTTTGCCGTTCGATGATTTTGTGTCTTTAAAACACAAAAATTTCTAAAAACTTGTACAACCTTGTGTTTAAAAAACACGAATATGATTCTTTATTTAATTTGATCTGACTAAATCTGTTCCGGTTAACCCTTTAGTACTTTTTTCATAATTTTTTTTGACGCCATAAGTTCGAATCCTGTTACAGTCTAATCATTTTTTTATAAAATTTTATATACCACATATCGATTTTTCCTAATTTTTTTCGCCCCTAATTTATACAATAGAATGAAAAAAGGATTAAAGAAAAATGTATTTGAAAATTAGTATATAAATGATAAAAAATTAATCGAAGGCTTCACTCTTTTAGATATTGCAAAATAATTATCCAGTGAATTTATTTAGATTATGAAAATAAATTTAAGTATCTGGAATTTACAAAAATAGACGCAAATAGTTATTGGTTGAAAAAGTTATAGCAGAGGTTTGTATTGTTTTTAACGGTATATCCAGGAGTGCTATCCTAAGGGGGTCAGGGGGGTCGTGACCCGCCCCCAGTAACATAAAGTTAAAAAAACAGGGGGGTCCGACCCCCCCTCCTACTCTATTACACAAAAACAAGCATCGGAAAAATTTTCATATTTAAAAACAGGTAGTGACTAATTTATACAAATAAAGTACACCCTCTGCCCCAAATTACTTGTCCCTTTTTTCCTAATTTAGCCCTAATTTAAGGGGTAAAGTGAACAAGTAATTCGGGGTGGAGGGTGTATATATTACTAGATAAGATATGTTAATATATTCAATGTAAACAGTCCTGTGCGAATTATTCGCCCCAAAAGGGTAAAAGCGCCAAGCTTTTAACTTTTTAAATTAGAAAACGAAAATACCAGATAAATGTCTGTCAGTAAAATATCTTCTAAAAAAAGGTTCCAAAACTTTGTATAAACAAAATCTTCGTAAAAAAACCAAAAAAAACACATTTTTACAAGATTTTTTTTGAACACAAATAATGAGCCAGTAGCAGCTACTTTTATGTAAAAAATTAGACACTTGACAACTTTTATAAACTTTAGGGCTAAAGTATACCACTCGAATGTATTCTGTAAAATTTTTGTGTCTTGTTTTGATATAGAATTAAAACAAAAAATTCAGATAATAATGTTGCATCAATTTGGTGTCATTTAATTCTTTTACAATAAGGTATTTTTAAACTGACGAATTTAAAAAAGATTCGGAAAAGCACTTTTTCCAAATGTAAGACAGCGCAAAATGCAAAATCATATATATTTGTACAAGTTAAAAATAAACCTCTTTTGCCAAAAATAATATCAGTTCAAAATAAGGCAAATATAGTAATTTCTAGGTAAAAAAAACTATAAAGTTATTATATATTTTGTTTAGAAAACTCAAAAATACACAAAAGAAAATTAAATGTAAAACATTCATTTGCAAAAAAATTAATGTTTTATTATGTTTATTCTTGTATATTTATTTGTTTATATTCTGTTATATTTTATTAACAATTGATATTGTCCCAAAGGCACCATAGAAATACGAATATATATACAAAATAAAAAAAAATTAGAAACCTAAAAAGAAATCTACCCTACAAAAAAGTAAAAAACTATATAAGAAAAAAATATATACATACAGCTACATTTATTTTTTTACGACGCGCAATGTCATTGCATATGATCAGTTGAATGAATCATTAATTAAGAAAATCAACAAATTTTTTTTGGTATTTTTGTTTTTGCCAAATATGCATAAAAGCATAGCGTTGCCGTAAAACACGTTGCAATATTATGTTTTCATGGCCTGCACAAGTTCTTTTTTAGAACTGGTTACGTGCGTCTGCATTATACTTGCTAAATTATTCTCATATGAACTCTATAGACTGTATAAAAAGTAAAGCTATAATGGAAAATAACGATAATTGTAATAAAAATCTTTGGAAAATATGCATAACTTTTTCTTATGTGCCGCAAAAATCAAAGCCAGCTTTTCTATCATAAGATTTTTCGATATTGCTCATGTAATTTTATTTTTTTTTGCATTATTTACATAGCTCGTAACAAACTGGGCGAAATTCAAAAAAGAATTAAGATGAATACCCTGAAAAAAAATTTTACATGTGTTAAGTAAAATGAAAAAAAGTCAATATTAAAGCAATCACAGTTGAAAAAATATTTTTTGGCATAAATTAAATGATAAAAACATGGTTGTTTTTGTACTGTTTAATATAGTGAGTATTTGTATTCTACTAGTGGCTATTTGCAATTATTGTCGTATCAATGATTATATTATGCATATGCCCGTAAACACTCTACAAGTGGGCAAAAAAGTGTAATTTTCCGTTTACACAAGATTTTATTTTATTTTGCTTTTAAATTTTAAAAAAAAAGTATTAGGGAACCTACGCTTTGTAGTCGACAATATGTAAATTTTACGTATACAGCTGTTCAAATGACATTTGGCGGCCCAAAATATATCGCATTAAGACTTATATTAATGTAAGCATAAATACTATTTTTTCGACTATTAAGTAGTCATTTTGTGCACCGATCACACCCAATAAATACATAGATAATAATATAATACACAATTTAAAAGAAATATTTTACTGCTCTTACAATTAAAGTCTATATGAATTAGTGCAAAATTTACATAAGAGTTTACATATTTCTATATGATATTCCTAGATGAAATTCATGTTACTTTAACAATTCTTTTTACATGCATTACTAATACAGCTGCATTTTCGCATGTATATAGCTTAATTAAAGTAGTAACGTACAGCAACTGTAAGGATATATTAGCGATTTAATGCAATAAATGCTTCAGTTGATTATTAGAATATAGTTTTGCTATTAATTGTATCTTTACATAGTTGTTTTATTAGTAAAAAAAAATTAAGTTAATTTGGCGTAAATGCCTTATACAAAAAAACATGACAGCTTCCTTTTGCATGGAAAGTATAGTATGGACTGTACTTTACATTTTTTTATTTTTTTTTGCAGAATGTTACAGATTTTGGTATTCTATTACTGCAGATACATAGATGTGCGAAAAAAAACAACAAAAAACACTTCTATTCCTATTTCTAATTTATTTTTGTGTTTTGAGGTTGCACAGATATTTTTTTCTACACTTGTGCTGTTTTTTATAAAATCGGTAGATTAGTATAAAAGTTATTACAAGATATAAGTAGACCACTAAAAAAAATTCAAAAAATGCTAAGTACTTTTTTATATTTAAATAAGTGTATAATTTTTTTTATATATATAAACGTATTTTTTAACATTTTCCAGTTGATGTCTGTGCAAGAAAAAACTTTTTAAAATTACGTATATAAGTTTTCTTTGCGTTTTTGTTCGCATCTGAAAATTTACAATATAATTGTAATGTAATTTTATGTTAAGTTTTTTTTTGTGTTAGAAAAGTATTTTACAGGTACTTGACATAACCACAACTCATATTAAGTTTTTTTGAAAAAGTAAGAAAGGATTAGCAAAACGTGAACAAAATTAAAAGCAAATATAGTAAATTTATACATAAAAAAATTTTTTTAGGTGATGAGATATTAGGACAAAAAATATATAAACATTAAGCTTCTGTATTTGCGATGCGCTTTCTGTAGCGAAATTCCATAGTAATGATATGGTAACCCCAAAATTGACGTTTATACACAATTTAGACGTATTTTGGCACAAAGAATACGCAAAAATCCTTTTAAGCTGTTAAAAAAATACTATCAATTGAATTGTATAAGTAATATTGAGAACTTGGCTGTTTTATGATAAAGCGTGACAAGAAAATATTTTATGTAAAGAATTCAATTCTTTTTTTTAGCTTTTAAAAAATTTTGGTATTTTTTTATGTTTTCCATTTGGTTACGCATGCTTTTTTTCTTTCAGTAGGTTTTTTTTTCTTTATTTAAATATCACTATTAAGAAAAAGACCAAGATAGAACTTTTTTATGCACATAAATAAAACATGTGTATCTATTACTTTATTTAGAATTGCGTACGGGAATTTTATAACGTATTAAAAATAAATACGCGTAAAACGTATCCAAAAAGCAGCCATAAAAACAAAGTCGCCAAAAAAATGTACACGAAGCAAATAACACAACAAAAATCTATATACCTTTTCACTTTAAAATACAACATTTATGCAGAAAACACTAATGTAAATGATGTGAAAAAAAATCGTATTTTAAAAAAACTCTGATAATTAACCTTCTTTTTGGTTAAAACATACGAGCATAATTACTTTTTTACATGTCCGTTGTTCTTAATGATTTCAAGCACTTTTTTTACAATTTAAAGGATATGTTCTATCTTTAAAAATAATCATATTTTTGTGGTAAGTTATATAAAAAATAGTATTAATACGCCTTATTTTAGTATATAAAAATGAAAGTTTCTATGAAGTTTTTCTGTACAAAAAAAAACATATATTTATACATAAACTAAACATAAGCAAAAAACATATAATTTTAACTTTTAAAATGCTTTTTATGTTTTTTATGCTGATAAACAGCACTTAAAAAATAAACTAATATTGTTATAAAAAGAGAAGCAGTATGGGTAATGTTTTCTTGCGTCAAATATACGGCAATCTTCTAATTAATACATTAGACAAAACTTTGTCTTCTTTCTTATGCGATAAAAACGTCTTTTTTTTGAATTTACAGATATGCTTAACAAAAAACTGCATTGAAATTTATAATCCGTTTTTTTTTATAAGTTATAAAAACCCAAAAAAAGATAGATACCTGCAAATAATTATTATAGTACCAATTTTGATATTTTTTTTTTTTGCGGTATAATTTACATTACATACTTTGTATTGCAACTAAAATAGTTGTGTGGCTGCAAGTTATTACCTTTTTTACCTTAAATACGCGCAAATAGAACGTTTTTTGTTACAGTTGTTTTTGAGATTGGCTGTCAATCATCTAAAAACCTCTGCAATTAAATCTCGACTTATCAAAAAAGCGCAATTTGTATACGCTGTTGCAAATTAATATGTATCTAAGTAAAAAATAAAGGATTCTTGGCTAACAATTCTACATAAAATGCTATATTTTTTTATATTAGTTCTGCAGGTTTTTTTTGTGTATTTTATCTAGTTATTATGCAAAAGACACTTCTCATATAATTTTTTTTTTGATTTTTTGGTAATATTCGTAAAAAATCATTGTTTGAAAAAGGATAATTTGTAATTAACTGGATAGAGAAAGCAAAGATAAATACATTTTTGCCGCAAGTAAAAATTATGAACCAGCATTTTAACGATGCTGCTGTGTTTTTTCTTGCCAGACCAAGACATACAATGTAAATAAAAAGTTGTTTAAGCAAGTTTCAAAAGCTACAAAAGACAAATTTTTAACGGACTGGATTTTTTTCTGTAAAATTGAGCTCTAAAAATGCGTTTTATACCGCCTTCCCTTGTTTTTCATGTTTTATATAAAAAATGCCGGTTGTTTACTTTTTGAAAAGTATTTTTGGTATAAGTGTAGATAAGCCTAACCACCCTAAATATACTGGCAGTTAAAATGAGGTTTCACTATAAGGCACAACAAAATTAATGGCAGTACAAGCATACAAAAAACGCCATTGAAAAATATTTGTGCTATAAAAATAAAGGCTTTGTTATAAATTTAACCCTGCCCATCTACATTTTTCTAAACTGTCGTTTCAACATTGTTGCATTGACATGGTCTGTTTTAACACGAGAAAGGTTTAAATATTAGGTCTCGTTAGGGTATGGTTCGGTTAACCTAATTTTTACTTACTTTTATATGTATTATGACGCGTTTTGTAGTGTTTAAATTAGCTTTTTTATAGTTTTTCGCCCCAATTAAAAAAAGGGGCAGAACTAGACTTGTACTACATATATTATATATGGTTGCAAAAAAACAGAGAAAGCTAAGTTTTTTTTTTTTTTTGAATCTTGTTTTATATTTCCAAAAACGTTCTGGCAAAAAAAAAAAAACATGAAAAATCAATATTGTCAAGGTGTTTGAAATGGCATTTAAGGGGAAGCGCACAATTTATTTACGTAAAATAAAAAAAAAATGTCCTCATTTGGTAAAAAATTTGTGACCCCCCCCAGCGAAAAAATGCGTATAGCAGCACTGGTTATATCCCATAAATTCAATAAAAATTTATTTTTTATCTGAGAAAAATTCTACTTGACATATAAAAGCTGTATACTTAAAGATTTAGTATGCGTAGTTAACTACAATTTATTCCCATATACCAGGGGTTCGGAAAAATATTAAACACCGTGCCAAAAATAACAATAATTAGACAAAAAGTGCCAAAAAATAGAACAATCAACGCAAAAAAAAATTACTGTTTATTTTCATAATTACTTTTAAAGAGTGTTCTCCTTGTATTTTCGAATTCTTATTGACTGTCTATTATATTCTCTGTTCATAAAAACGCAAAAATACGCTGCAAGATATAACGTAGCATTTTTGTATGACTTTTGGTTGTCATATATGTTCGTTTTGCACATATTACTAGCGTTTTCGCGGTGCAATGCTACGTAATCGAAAGAACTATCCTATTCATGTTGCACATATCCTGGCGTATAAAAAAAGACATATATAAATGGTACAAAAGTGTTTTTGTGTTTATTATATATTTCAATTTGGTATCTTACTTTTTTTTATTTTTGTTTTTTGCTTGCATCATTTTATTGATTTTTAGAAATGAAAGTTGGCACGAAAAGGGGCACTAGAAAACGGGAATGGCACGTTTCGTGCCTTTTTGAGAACCCCGTGGTCCATAAAACAATTTTGTTTTTGCAATTTTTATATTCTACGCTGACCTAAATGAAATTGACACCCAGGACAAAATCACTCATGAAAATAAAATTTGAACGCATGTATTAGAACATATTCAAAAAATAAGCCTAGGATTCTACGGTCAATTTGCCAATGAGTTAGCCTTATACATGTAAAAAAAGTAGTATAGGCATTTAAATTGTATAATTGTCAATGCAAAACTCTACTAGGGTCACATAGACATTTTCAATAAATGGAATTGGTAAAGTTGCAACCATGGTTGTTGAAATTGTTTTTTATGTGCAAAAAATGGCCCAGTTATAATTCGACTGTAAGTTTTGTATCATTTTTGTAGTTTAAAATATGTAAAATGTTTTTTTATTTTTCAAGACCACAATAATTATTAATTCAAGATTAATAAAACTATAATTCTACGTATA
>JAQFYM010006210.1:0-12045 GCA_034694785.1 Agrenia bidenticulata
GATAATTTTTGACTTATTCTCGCTGAACCAGCGGAGGCAAAAAATGTAAAGCGCAAAGCTGTGACATCCCCTTTACACTTTCCACATCTTAACAGCCAGCTGTTATCTCCGTTTGTTCGCTTACGAAAACGAAGATATCGCATTTGGTTGCAATTTGTGCAAACTGTTTCAAGGGGGATGGTAATGCTCCTAATTCCTGGAGGGTGCTTTTAATTGCCATATCATCGTTCAGCATTAGGTAGAATGTTTCGGGGTCCATATAAGGGGTTAAAAAATATTATTTATTTATTTTAACTTAGGTGTACCCAAATAATTTAGGTGTACCGAAGTGTAGGAATACCTTTATTTATTGCATTTAATAATGTAGTTCGATCTTTTTTCTCAACCACCATCATTCTCATAATATTAGTGTCGGCTTGTACGAGACCGAAAACCCATGGCCTATTAATTTTATTACCTTAATTCATCTTTCTTTCAAGCTTATCGTCATCTATTTCTAGATCTATATCACCTGGTAACAACCTCCCCTCTTGTAACTTCACTTCCCAAGAAACAAACTTTCATCAACCTGTATTTTACCATTATTTCCTCCCATCTTTCCTCTGCCATTAAAATATGTGGTAATTATATCCCTGATGTAATTGCACCAATTTACGATCGTGTTGGGGATTTCTTAAAGTGTTATTATTCATTATTGTATGTTATGTAGACAGCTGAAAATACTCGAATGCGATTTGTAAAATTGTTTACATGGCCAGCTTCTGCGTTTGATGATTATGTGTTCTTGTGACAAAAAAGGTATTTTCTAACACGTTTCTTTTCGTAGGGCACTTATTGCATCTCAAAAGTAATGAATACTCCCCGTCTCTTCTTAGATTATATCTCAGCCTGGTGCTTGCATTGCATTTATTGCATGATGTTGTCGGTCTTAGAGGCATTCACTCGTGTGTTTTAAGCAAACTTACTATGCCGCCGGGCGTTGCTACAGCCGCGTAAAAATCTGGTGGTTTCATTTTGAAAGTATATTTATTTTATCATTATAAAGAGAGGAAAAGCATCCCCAAAAAAGGACCCCTTAAAAACAGGAGTAGGAGAGGCGCTTCAAACCGCTTAGGGGGGCTTCAAATGCAGCATTATCAAAAAAAGTTTGAAATCCCTAGATTAACAAAATATTTTATAAGTAAAAAATCTAGAAGTGAATTGTATATTTTAATTAAGACATTATGGCTTATCATCTAGTCATATATTTATTTACTCCTTTTTCCTTTTGATTGAATTTTTGAAAAAATCACATAGACGATTTCTTTACTATAGGGTAAACAACACTTGTTTTATTTTCCCCGCATAGCATATAAGGATCAATTACCTGTTGTTGCTCATTAATATCATCGTTTCTTCATTTTTACATGCCAATAGAACTATTCGCAAATCAATGCGTTTTAAATCCTCTTTCATACCCTTAATTATCTCCTCAACTGAAATCGTTTTGTTACAAGCCAAAAATATTAAAGAGTCAACTTCTGAATTTATAATTTTATTTAATATTTTATAAAAACATGGATAAATCGGTATAAAACTTTGCTTCAATATTTTCTTTCTCTCGATCTTCATCTAAAATTTACGCATATCTCGGTAATAGACTCCCAAATAACTCATCCATATGTTTTACATTCATATTTTCCAGTTTTACATGAGATGGTATGTTTAAGGAATCTTCTTCGCAGTTATCAAGTTATTTTAAAAGTCACCATAAATAAGTCTCCTATTTTCTCAACGAGCACATTTCCTTCTGACATTAAAATCATATCAAAAATGCTGTGGCTTGTTTTTCTTAAAAAAGACGAATACATTCCGACTTGCAATTATCGCAAATATGGTTGGTTTATCATTTATTTCTGATTATCAATATTAAAAGTTTTGCTCACTAATGGCATCAAAGCAGTTTCCAACATTTTACGCATCTCGCATTTTATTGCAATCTCTTGATCCCCTTTTTCTACTCTACTTATGTCTTCTAAACACTTAGAGTATGTTTGCTTCTCATTTTTTAACAGCTGACCATCAGACATAATGTTATAGTATTGTAAAGATGTGATCGAACAATATGAAGCCTGCAGTAAAAAAATCACTAAATAGAAGATGCGAATAATTCAAAATGATGATGCTGTATTTATTGCCATATTGATAATATAAGAGAATTATTAACATGCACTTCATTTGCAGAGATGCTTAATATGCCAGTAGATATAAGTTTTTTCACTTGGCAGATTTGCTTAGTATTTGAATTCATTCTAACCCGCATATTTTCTATTTATATACTTTTAAATTCTATAACTTCCGCAGATTTTGTTAAAATTTATCAATTGAAATCTCTTGATCAAAGATAATAATTTCGATGTAATTTTCGAATTTCATGTTCAAAATCGATGTATGTTTTTTTGTTTATTGTCCATTCACACAATAGAAAGGAAGCTATACGAGTTAACATAAAATATTAGGTGTTACACCAGATCGCAACAAACACAATTCACCGAAATCTTTAATTATTTTGTTGATATTATTATCTAAAGCAAATCACTTTTATAAAGAAATAGTTATTTTTGACGTGACCAATCAAAATGCCAAAATCTAAGGTGGAGGGCCAAAATGCCAAAACCAAAATCGCCAAAAAATGATTAGATAAACCAAAATGCCATAAAATTATACAAAAAAACAAAATAAATTTGCGATATTATGTTTTCAATTCTCTTTAAAATTAAGCCAAAAATTATGGAGGGTCAAAATGCCAAAAATTAAAAAAATAGATAAGAATGCAAACAACAAAAGGATCTTTGCATAATTTTGCAAAAATTATTAGTAGCAAATTTTAAAGTGAACTCGGATGAAAAAAACAAAATTTATTCCAATATTATAAAAAAGAGTAAATATGTTTTTGTTGACATAAGAGTTTAAGAAAAATAAACTTTTTTGTTATTTTTGGAAGAACATTTATAGATTTTTTATTATTTTCTGAAGTTTTTTTCTTTTGTATAATTGGCGAAAGAAAAAAAAGAAAAAGCAACACATCATTTTTCGTAAATTTTTTTATTAAATTACTTCTAATATGTTTTTCCGTTGTGTTTGGCATGTATTTGTATTCAACTAAATGTTGTTTTTAAGAGAAAAGAATAAATTGATAAAAGTGGTTGGATCAATTTTTTGGCATTTTGGGTTTTCGGGCGGTCACAAAATTTAAAATGCCGAAATCAAACTTGTTTATCTTGATTTGACAAGCCATTAAAATAATTCGTAGCCGCTTGATTCGCCCAAAATCCCAATTCGCCTAAAATCGTGTAAAAATTATACTAAATCGATAATGCACGAAAAATCCAACAATTCAAAAACTAAAAATGAATAATTAATATATTGATTAAAAAGAACTCAAACATAAATAAACGTGGCCGCTTTATTCGCCTAAAACCCAATTCGCCTAAAACTCATTTTGCCTAAAAACGTGTAAAAATTGTACTAAATCGATGATGCACAAAAAAATTAAACAATTAAAAAATGAATAATTTATATATTGATAGAAAATGCTCACAAACATGAATAAATGCCAAAAACTATGATAAATAATCACTATCATGTGCAAATAATGCGAAAAATACAACGATTCTATACCATTCAAGGTTAAACAATAAAATAAAAAAATATACAAATATTAATCAAAAAATATGAAAGAGGCATATGAGCTTCAAAATATAACTAAACAAACCTTGCGTTACATAAATGAATAATCGAATATTCATAAAATGTTTTATAATAATTAAAAGAACGTTTAAACAGAAACCGATAATAATTATATTTCTTCCTTTTTCTTTTTATTATATTGACCCCTTCTAAATGCAAAAAAATATAATGCCAAAAAAAAGATATAAAAACGAATATATCATACATATGTAATGAACGATGACAATAAAAGCGTAAAATGTGTCTCAATCTAACCATACAAAACAAACCCGAGGTAAAATAGTCAAAACCCCAATAAATCATGTAGTAAAATGAATAATTTAGATATTACTTTATGACGATTTTAGAAGAATGGAATAAATACAAATAAATGACATAAATTAACGGAGTTAAAGAACACCGCTCTAACAACAAATAAAATCAAGTTAACATTAGATAGATAAAACCATATGACAAGCAACTAATGCACCCAAAAAACCTAAACAAGATTATGATCTTCCGCTTCTTTTTATGATGAAAGCAATAAAAGATCTATCTAAGTCAAGAATAAAGGAACAAATAAAAATATGCAGGGAAACGACTGAAATACGCATAAGATAAATATAAATATTATATAATAGATTTTTACAAACTTAAAATTATTCTTGTTCTCATAAACATGATAAAGTAGTAAATTAAAATAAATATAAGCATGGAAATCGAATAATAAATAGTAAGGTATATATATATTGGAAAAGTGACAAAACACCTAAAAACAATACTAATTAAACAATGAACTTTATAGCATTCATGCAACCAACTAATAATTCAATTACTGTTATACGGCTCTGTTTTATGTACTTCAAAGGCGCATGAGCTTCCTATCCTGTTCAATATGCACCTTTATTTACTTTTTTGCACCCACTGTTTACTAGCCGAAGCAGTTCGATTCTATTAGTAATTTTTACGGTACTAATAGCTTTTACAATTTCTGTAAACCCAACCTTGTTCTTATTAACTACCCTGTTTAATTTGCTATGAAACCTCTCAATAGAGTTGTTCGTTCGACGTCTTTTTTTCTCAAAGTGATTCCAAACAGGGGTCCATAAAATTGAACCATTTTAAATATAATTCGGTCGCTAAAGAAAAAAAGCGTAATAAAAAATAAATGATCTGCAAACTCTTTGTATGTAATTATGACGCGTTATAGACAGTATACTTTTAAATTCAGGTTGCAGGTTTGAAATTTAAATTCTTACTTCCTCCCCTACTATCAAGAGACGATTTTTGTCTTAGATTTCTTGTTATTCATATGCGAGAATGAGAATTCGAACACTTAAGTAGTACAATTTTTAGCCATTTACATAAAAGCCTTTGTCAATATTAGAGGAATTTTTTTTTCATATCCAACTAAATTTCTTCTAAAGAAGAAGAAGAGGATAATTTTCGCGCATTCGAATCAAACTTCATGCAGATAGCTTCTTGTTGTTCTTGGCGGTGATAAATTCGGGTGCATATAATTTGGTATGGAAAGTAAATTCTAGCCAAGCGATATTTATATTTATAAGGTTTGTACATCTCTCAATAATATTATATTTAAATTAGCTTATAGTATCTAAGCATTCATTTCTCACACAATCATCCACAAGTATATTTTCAAAACATCTAAATAATCCAAATTTCCTTCGTTAACGTGATCTAGCCACAAAGTTACAATATCATAATAAAACATAACTGATTATTTAATATCTACTATGTTTCTATTAGCTCCTTGCATCCGTATATTTATTTGATTTTTAAACAAAAAATAAACAACAAATCCATTTTATCTTTTGGTTGTAGTATTATAATTTACTAATAAAAAAAACTTAGTCTGCTATACTTCATGCACATGAATCCGTAGAGAATCATGTTTTTTAAGCCTCTTCTTATCATATTAATAGTGGACAGCCATCTTATCTTATAAAATAGTGATAATTCGTTCTTATAAGTCTCATATACTTCTTTACATAGTCTTTTAAATTCACGTGATCTTCTCGGTCCATATTTTATGTTTTTATTTATGTCATAAAAATTGTCGAAAGCAATTTGCAATGATTTATTTAAATATTTTGAGGCTTAAACCAGTCGGTGAATCGCACAGTGTTGTGTAACACAATTTGGATTCATAAATTCAATTGGTTATGTTACTTCATTCTGATTGCCTCTCATTGAAGAAGCTCCATCACTACAAAAACTTCGTATATTATTACCCTTAATTTCATTATTTATTAAATATGCATTCAGTACTTAAAAAATATCGATTGCCTCAGATGAAATGTCAAGTTGGCGCATAAAAGCAAATTAATCATACAAATTTTTATCATTTATACATCTACCGGACAAACTATTTATATGATGCCAGCCACATCAGTTTTTATCAATTTGGATGACCAGTAATGTTGATTTTTTTACTTTTTCTAAAAGTTGATCTTCAAGGATTACAGAAATATCTTCAATGCATGATCTTATTCTTTTATTATTAAGTAATAGTGCGTTGATTCATGTGGCTTAACTTTGTCTATATAAAGATTTTTTTACTTTTTTAATGACTGGTAGTATCAATTTTTCACCTATCACATGCGGGTAATTTGCTTTAACAATTAAATTTGCTATGTCATACTCCATCCATTCTAATTCGTATGCTTTCAGTACTAGATCAAAGTCGCGTCTCGTATTATAGTCAGGTTCAATGTTTTCCTGTATTTTTTGTTTTTTATCTGTAATAACTTACTTAGTTTATATATAAAGAATTGTATAGGTAGTGTAAAAGAGGATGAATATGCATCTTTTCGCAATGAATTTTTAGTGTAATTTTGTTTATCATGCTACCTGCAAAGGTTTGCTAAACACAAGACAATAAGGACTGTGGGTAAGTTCTTAAATAGTATAATAAAAGCCTTAATGTAAGAATACAATTGAATAATATCTTTTATACACATGTTGTGATTTTTGTCACTTTTTTGCAGGTTCTTTATGATACTTTGATCCTGGGTTAGTTGTAGTCGATATATTACTATTTTCAATTTGTTTTTGTATATTTTAAGAGGTAAAAAAATTAAAACGACCAAAAGACTTTTTTAGGGAAACCCTGTTCCAAACAGTACTTCGAAATAAAATTAGGGTTGTAATAAAGCCAAGTCGTTTTTATGTAACTAAACAAATTCTCGAACAGAACTATTATCAGTTCTGAATTCCCTACAGATATATAGCCAACAAACATCTAAAAATCTAAGAGGCACTTATGGAAGGGCCGAAATTAATTAAACTGTATTAAAACAACTACTATTATCAGAATAAGCTGCGTGAGACCAACGGCTCGTAATTTTCAGTTATTGGCCGGCCAAAATATACATAAAAAACAGCAGAAAAGGGCCAAACTGCCCTAATTGCATTATATACGCTTGCTCGAAATCAATTTGACCTTCAATTGGATTTAAATGGATACCATTACGCTATTTATTGCTTTTTATAATATTAAAAACCTTTTGTTATTCCACCTCAGTTTTAACTGGCATAAAAAAGTAAAATAAAACAAAATTGTGTTTATTAAATGACCAATGAATAATATATATTTGTCTAAACACCAGTGAGGTTGATTTGAATGCCCCATACTTATATTTTAAAGTTTTTTGCATGTGTGAATCTTTCAATAAAACCTTCAACGCCCATAATCACGCTCTTATCGAGTTCATATTCAGCATAAAATATTAAAGAGGTATTTTCTGGCAATTTGAACAAAGTAGGATGTAAACCGTTCGTGTTAAGATAGATAGTCTCATTTGTGTTCAAACTGCTCCAGCGTTAAATATTAGATCTCATTTGATCGAAAAATGGAAATCTGTACTTTTCGTTTTTATCCCAATTGTAAAATTCGCTAGCATCTTGTAGAGTTGTAGGAAATATAACAAAATTTGTTGTTGATGTGGGGAGTTTTCAATATAAAGCTTTATAATAAGACAGTTATATTTTTAATTTCGGCTAGATTGTTGCCGTGATTGTGCATATTATTTATGTAAGATAGATTTCCACTTTCAGTTTTTATTTTTACTTTGCAATTCTGATTTTTACATGTCCAATAACAAACATTATTAGGCACCTTACTTTATATCCGGAAAATATAATAATTAAGTGTAGGGAATCTTTTATTCGTTTCGCTTATTAAGTAGTGCAAATCCATTTTTAGGGGATTGAAAATAGTAAAAAAAAATATTTTTTAATTAAAATTAAATAACTTGATCATAAAAAAGAACTTTTTTTGCAAAAAAAATGATTTTATTGTAATCAGTAAATCAATTGAAATTTTAAATAATTATTAACTTTTTTCACCTATAAGAGTAAAAAGAATACCATTTAAAGCGATTTGGGTTTTAGGCTAATTGGGTTTTAGGCGATCTGATGCGCCAGTAAAATAATTGGTGCTGCTTTAAAATGTCAAAAAACAAAAGGCCACAATCACAATATCACTGATTAAATACATTTTTTTTATTGTTGCAATTACCCATAATAAAATAAATAGAGTGGATTTTTGGAGGTAAAAATTAGTACATACCAACTTTCGAGTGGTAAATTTTTTGCAACAAAAATCAAACGAGCGAGAAGATCCGCTACTGGACATGCAAAACCACCAACTGCACCGTGTCAAAAAAAAAACAATGGATTTAAACATGAATATTTAAATGGAATGCATGACCACCTTTTTCATTTGTGCGAGATTCTTTAAGTTCAATGCAGGGCAGATTATAAACCCTTTCGGCAGCAAAATCACATATATGTGATTTATTTTTATACCCTTAAAGCAGCAAAATCACATATATGTAATTTGACCGAGAACATAAATGTTTGTTAGTATAAGAATAAGAAAAAAAACACAAAAAATACATAGATATAGATGCAGAAGTAACTATAATATAACAAACACTTTATGTTTAGACTAATCTGAAGTCTTATATGAATCAAATTTTGTTTTTTGATCTGACTTCCTCCTTTTTTCTGGGGTTTGTAAATAAATCACATATTTGAGATAGATCCCAAAAGACTTAAACAATATGTGTAAGAACAACTAAACCTATCTCCTATTGAGATCTAAAATGCTGCGTTGAAATATGCTTGTAAACTATACAACTGAGTGTGTGTTATAATATTTAGACTACCCTCTTATGACAAGATGAGATGTTAAAACAGGCGTTGATAGATATGATTAACTCAGGCATCATTTTTATAGATGACGCTGACTTTGCCCAAAACTTATTTTTGCTAGATAATGAAATGTTCTTTATTATTAATCACGAACTTGAACCCGATAAAAAAATTTCATTGGGAATACCGAGTTTTTCAAATCGTTTTTTACTTGTACAAAGATATAAAATCCACATGGATGGTACTTTAAAGTCGTCATTTAACAAATTTGCACTGATTTAATTTACCATGGCGAATTTAATAGCCAGACGTTCCCCTTGATACTAATTTTACATGATAAGAAAAACTAAAGCTTTATATACAATGGTTTTTTAAAATTATAAAGCAAAAACTAAAAGATAAAAATATTTATTTAAACCCTTTTACTATTCAAATTGACTTCGAGAACCCGGTTACTACTCCTTTAAGACAAAATTGGCACCGGAACAAGTAAACCGGGGTAGTATGCATATTCTGGGTATACGATTTGTACAAATTTCCTAGGATGGGGCTTACTTCACAGTATACAAATGATTGAGTATCTATGAATGTTGATGAGCTGATTTCCGCCACGCCTATAATACCTCTAGATATAGTAAATATCTGTTAGTCGTACATATGTAGACGCTATGTTAACCAAAAAAAAAACGCATGACTTCTTTTTGTATAATTATGTTCATACGAGATTGTTATGCAAAAAAAAAATACTTTTTTTTATGAGACATACGAGTTCATTTTGGTGCACTGCACTGACGAAATAATAATTCAGCCGAGTTTTTCACTCCAAACTAAAAAGGAACAGTATAAAAATAATGTTGCATTGACTGAAAAAAAAATACTTTAAAAGAGTACTAAATCTCATTTAATATTGAATTTTCAAGACTTATCAATGGAAGAAGAGTTACACACAGAAAACGTGTATACATAGAATAGGGTCGTAGAAAAATGACCCTTTGGGTATATTACACCATGGAAAGAATTAATATAATTAAGTTACTTATTGGTCGTATAATTCAACTAAGCTAAACTTGTAGTCTCTTTTGACTGGTAAAAATTTTTTATATTGCAGTAAAACATCATTTCGTTTTTTTTTGTAACATATAGGGCTGTAATGTCTTTTTCTAATTGCTACAAGTTATTTTAAATCACAAAGCTACGGCATCGTTTTCAACTTTCTTATAAATCTTGATAATAAGTTGAATTATTTTTGATGTTGAATAATGTTTTTTATAAATACTATTTTCTTTAAAATGTGCATTTTTTTTGGAAGATAAGTATTTTATTATAGTAACCTGTATAATAAAAGCTGTTTTGGAAAAAATATTCATACGCATTTGCTTTTCATATACCATAAGAATTCTTGTTATGTGATTTTATTTTACTCCGCATTCAATGCACTACGACAACTTTTTTAAAAATTTCTTACTAATAATACCTCATAGATAACAAATTTTCGATCGTTTGGCAAATTTTAATATATTTTACAGCATGCTTTTCTATTGGGTTTTTGTTTTCAATAGCTGACCAATATATTTGTTTAAACCTTTTTTTATACTTTTTTATGCCATTTTCATCATTTATGTGTGTTTCTATTATTTTATAATATGTCGATATTACCGTATAGCATTTGTGGTATTTTGCATAGTACGTATTTATTCACAGAGTTTTACTGTTGTTATTGTTTATTGTATCATTTTTAAAGTCTAGCTTTTGATAAAATGCCAATTAGTTTTTTAAATCTATCTTTTTTGTGCTTGTTAGTTTAAATCCTTAATTATTTTTTTTTAATAGAGTTTTTCTGTATACCGTTTTATTAACTTTTTCGATTTGGCTAGTTCCACATTGTTTTTTTTTTTCATTTTTGGAGTTAATTATCTTTGATTTCGGCATTTTATGCCTTCACGAAAATAATTTTGGTAACTGTTAAAAAGTGGAAGTCCAATTTTCCCCTCAAAATATAGAAGGCAAAAAAAAATTACTAAAAAATAAATGAAAAAAAAAATAAAAACAGGTCAATTTTATATTACGGAAAGGTAAACTTAATTTGAATTTATAGTTATTTTTGACAGCGATAAATACGAGTTTTGCCCCAAAATATGTGCCAAAAACAACCCCTATGGAATACTTGCACATTAAACTAAAAAACGTTAAATGGAGCTAAAATAATTTCAAATCACATATTTATGATTTTTTGTATATAATATTGTTTTTTTCTAAATTTATTTTTTTTACATCGACCCCCGCTATTTAACAATTACCAAAATTTTAAAAAGTTTAAATTAGATATTGCGATATTTTACATGTAAAATTTATTACTAACAACATATACTATCTTGTAACTACATGCCATATTTTTGTCCATTTTATGTCAAGTATCGTGATGTTCTATGTGGTCCTAACCAGTGTCGCCATATGTTAATGATTTGTCACCAAATTTATTTTTTTGGTGTTACGAATGTCAAAAAAAGGCTAGTGATTGCCATTTGGTGATTTACCACTTATTGGGTATTCCAGTAAAATCCACGACCACAACTAACCTATGCGAAAAATGAGTTTTTACTAATTCATTTTTATTGTAAATTATACTGTTAATTAAACATCACACAACATTCTCTTATTAAGGCCTTGTATCATGGCTTCGATAATTTTTTACCTTTTCTAAAGTTTGAACAAGCCTTAAATGAGACAAATGCAACTTTTATACTAGGGTTCGGAATTCGACTATTCGAATATCTACATAATCAAATTATTCGAAATGTTTTGGGGTATTCGAATATTCGATTTTTCGGAAAAATATTTGTAGTGTTTTTTTCAAACATTTTATTTTTAGTTGAAAAATAAAAAACTAAATAAATATATCCCAATTATTCATTACTTGCCAGTTTATTGTTCATCAACTAATAAATACAAATGATGGTGTAAAACACGCATTTATGATTCGGCGCGTATCCAAGGAAAAAAAATGGTGGTGTTTTGCATACTGAACCCTCTCCCGAAGTGTTTTCTCGCCTTGATTTTAAGGTGAAAAATGAAACAAGAAACTTTATAGCAAACACTTTTTACTAAAAAAAAACTAGCAAAACTGCGTATAAATGTTATTTTAAAACTAGGAATTTATAT
>JAQFYM010006211.1:0-12044 GCA_034694785.1 Agrenia bidenticulata
GGGGACCAAAAATATTCTTTCAGAAGAAGGAAATGAGGCCTAATTTAATTCACAGAATTTGAAATTTGGAATTATTTGAGACCCCTATTCTTTGCGATAAAAATTGCCCAAACTATTTTAAGGGTTAATATATTTAGATGCATTATTTATTTAATTAAGTTGATAACTATAAAACAAATCAAAAGATTTAAAATATAAAGCGTTATTTAATAAAATTCACGGGACACAATAACTGTGCAGGTATTTTATCCTTGTTTATCTCATGGGGTGTTCCATAGTATTTTATCTTTTATATACCCCTGCCAGATTTTTTGATACGTTTGTTAAAACGTAAACACGGTAAAAATACGCTTATGTGTTGGGCTTAATTTTTGTATGTATAGTATTGTAATGGGCAACGACTTACCTAAAGGAGAACCAAGTAAACATCCCTTTCATTATAAAAAACTATAGTTCGCAATTAATGCCGTTTTACCAAAAAAAAGGTAACTAGATACGTCTTTTTACAAGTAATATACGACCAAGTCTAAGCATTTTTTTATGTAAAAATTTGGCTTGCTTTGTTACCCTTATTCACGGATTAAAAAAAGAAATTAATATCAGCAATAAAAACAACTAATCTACGTAAATAGGTAACAAAATACCATGTTGCGGCTTTTATTTACGTAGAATTATGTTTAAATAATATTTGATAAGCATCTACATCATACGTCAACAAGGATTTTATCATTTGAATTGCATAGATACAAAATATTAACAAATATGTATTTACATAGGATTTTGTTTGAAGCACCAAAAACTTTCATTCATATCAACATTCACTACGACTGACCAATAGACTTCGTCGAAAAATGCGTCAAGGTGCTTACGATACAAATCCTTACGACACACCTTTGCCGCCACTTTACACACGGCATAGACGACAAAAAGTTTTGTGGTTTTATGACTAAAAAAATTACATATTGTTCTTGGTGAACATTAGATATATATTAATGAAAACTCGACGTATGCAAATTGTATCTCGTCATCTGCCCATCCATTTTTGCAAATTGTGTAATAAGTTCAGTCACAAGTATCGTTATTTATACAAATGTTTTCCTAAAAACAAGTTAAACTGCTTTTTTACACGGCTTTACATAAATGAAACAATACTTGCATTTTTTTTTACTTTTGCTGTTTGAAAAACTTGTCAAATATTGTTTTGTTTTTTTATAAAAAAAAATTAGACTTTACATTTTTTATTATATTTTACTTAAGATTTTTACATATACTAATTGTAGTTACTGTAAAAATTAATTAATATATTAAAGGCGTATTAGTATTTACACAATTTTTAAAATCTCTTTTTTTTGTCATTCCAAAAAGATTTTTTCTAAAATTCTATATTTGTTTAATGTGTGTTATCAATAATTTTTTATTTTAAAGACTTTAAAAAAAACGCAGAACAATTTTTACTGTACTTTCCTGTTCAATTATTTTGCAAAAAGACATAATTTATACAGAAAATACAAAAAATTGTGGTTTCACTTGTAAATATAGATAAATTATGAAAAATGAATCTAACCAAAAAAGGTAAAGCGTAGAATTGCATAATAATACAATGCAAAATGTACATATACATATAGGTTAAACCTGAAAAAAATGCCTTTTAGTATATAGTATACATGGAGAACAATCATAGTTTGAATTTTCTGTAAGGTATAATATATTTAAGTATTCAATACATTAAATAACACAAAAGAAACTAATTACATCCGAGGTAAAATATTTACAAATGCATATTAACTAGGTAAAAATAAAAAATACTGATATTTGCACTAAAAATTTTTATATTTTCTGTAAAAATTCCTCAAAACTTATGCTAACTTAAAAGTTTATTTTATACCGTAAACAGACCTTTAGCTAGTATGGAACAGTCTTTTGTACATTTTCAGTAGTACAACAAAAGTGTCTAGTAATCAAAAACAACTTAAAGAGTTTTGAAGTAAATTTTTCGTTTTAAGAACGCACATCAACATTAGTAAAGTCTTTTTATTTTGTACTAAATTTTTTGTGTACGTGTACTATATTTGGGAAAAATTGTTGTCAATATATGTAGGTTTTTTTTTGTTATTTTTTTATATAAGCTCACGAAGTCAGTTTTAAAATATTTTTATTCCATGCATCTGAAAACGAAAACTAGTAAAAAGACACATAAGTTTGAGTATAATTTTAGTATCTCTTTCTTAACAAATCTCTGCGGTTTAAAATCTTTTTCTCTTAGTAGTAAGTAAAATACTTATATATTAATTATTATGCAAAGAGTTTTTGTAATATAAAATGTACCTATGTTTTTTAAAATTAGTAATAAGCGCGCAAAAACCAAACAGTATCGTTAAGTGTAATACAAACAAATAACTTCGCGTGAACAACATATGATCTAAGAGGAACAAAGTATTAAACCAAATATTTTCCATTTAATAGATAATTGTAAACACCTAGATATTTTATTTTATACAGCAATAATAAAAATTTGCACAAAACATCATAAAAATTTGTTGTTAAATATATATATCTATAAGTTTATACTAGCCGAAAAATACAACAAAGCCCATAATAAAGTAAAAAACGGGTCGCAGCTTACGGTTTTGGTTTGTATGTATAACATGTGTAAAAACAAGCTTATATATAATATCGTGTAAAAAAAATATATAATTTTTTATTGACAATTTTTACACATATAAAGACCGCTCAAGCAGTTCAAAAATAGATTGCAAACGTGATCTACATTTTTACTGTGTAACTCTTTACAAAACACTATTTATGATTTACACAACTATAAAAATGTACGTATAAAGGTTAAGTTTTATACTTCAGTGTCAATATACTATTGCATGATTTATCATTTAAATCTTTAATCACCTATATAAACCCTTATATTATAAAAATACTAAAATAACAATACAAAAGAGAGCTGCAATCAATTGTATCGCTTATTTAAAACAGTAATAAACGTTTACGATATACCTTCTCTAAAGAATTGCGTGACAGTGTTGTATTCGTAGGTTGTTATTACGCATGTTATAATTTTTCAAAGTCATGGATTAATGGCAAATGCACAGAAAGTATATTATAAACAAAAAACACACATTAAAAACTAAATTGATAAAATATATGACAACCACATCTAAATACTAAATAAAAAAAAGCAAAAAGAATTTAATTCCTAGCTTATGCAGCCTTTGTAAGTTCATTACAAGACTTACAAATAAAAACAGTATTCGTTCTAAAAATATTTTTCTTTGTAATGCAGATAAAAAAAATATTTAAATAAATAAAAATCTAACATAGTATACACACGCAAAAAAAAACCACTTCACAGCAAAAAACTTGGAAAATAAAAACACATCATTTTTTAGAAGCACTATCATACGTTAGAAGCAGCTAACATTACGTAAAAATACAGTACTTATATAAGCAACCCATTTTACAGTCTTAAGAATTTTACATTTTATTTTTAAATCTGAAATAGCATATATAATTGTCGCGAAATTAAGTAAAAATCTGGCAAGGTATTGTAAAAGTGTATCTTAGGGCCTTTTTGCCAGCTACAATTTTGTATGTAATAAAATATGCGTTTTTTTGAGTTTTTGGCTTGTTTCTGTTATTGCAACATTTCAAAAAAAACTAAAAAGCTGCTATATTTATAATTATGTGTACAAAAAATGATTACAGATCACCCGTTATATATAATGCCAATCCGATTTTTTTACGGAACCCATGATCAATACAATACACGGTTTTCGGATTTTTTTTTGTTAATAAGGGAAAATATAGATCTAATTTATAAGCAACATTAAATTTCATATAAAGCACCGACAATTTAACATTTCCAATAGATATCAAATTTGTTTTGTTTTTATGGGCAATTTAAAACTCTCACATATATAATGAATTTATTTTTTGCGGCGATTTTTCAATACCTCTATAATACTCATAACGCAATTACACGGTACCAAAAAAGCCCCCGTGACTTATGAATGCATATTTACGGACGGAAAATACGTATGTAGCAAAATCGTATGATGTTACTAAACAGTAGCCCAACATTATAATTGCAATCTGTATACATCTATTAATAGTGTTTTGCATAGAATGCAAGATAAAAAGAGAGTAGCTGCGGGAAGATTAACAAGTGGGAACTATTGTTTGGCAAACATACACGCAATTATATTGCATCGGAAGTAAATAAATTTGGTTATATGCTACAAGCGAGACTATCCGATGTCACTTCAACATGATTATGTGCAAGAAAACTTGAGAATTTCGGTATTTTTTTTTTTTGCTCGCTGAAAGTGTTTTAAAATAATAAAATAAAATAATTGTATTTGCAGATGTTATTACCAAAAGGTTTTAATTTTACAAAAAACAATTTGTACTTATACTAGATGCTAACAAATTTTTTTAAACGATTTTTTATGATACTTTTAATAATAAATTCTTTGATTACATACAAATATTTGTTATTTCGTAAAATAATGTGTTTTCGGTGGATCAATGACCGTTTTACGCTTGATATATTTACAATTCATATTAAGCTAAAAAAGGAATATTTAATGTAAACTTGTAGTAGTTAAACGCCTTAATCTATACAACTAACGTCAATTTTATGGTTTTCTGTTTTTTTTTGCACATGTTTATTATTGCATACAGGTACATAAGTGTATAAAAATATAACATGCTATGCACATGTGGGTGTTTTTACTTCTTTGTCTGTCTTTTACGGTACTACAGACACCTATTGCGGTTTTAGATTGTGCACATATATGTTGCATGGTATCGACAGCGTATATTTATTTATGTCTTTGTATATCGTTCAAAATTCATTGGTTTCGTTCAAGGCGTCGGTGTCCGCGTAAATTATAAAACAGTTTTAAGCTGTAATTATGTTTTATACTGAGATGACTTGCGATCATATATTTATATGATACCATTACAAGTCTCATAAAAATAAGTGACTAAGTAGAATTTAAAGACCTCGTAAACATAAGCATTTTACTTTTTAAGCATTTTGTTGCTTTTTCATACATCTTGGTAAGTACGTTTTTTTTGTAGTCGCATTTATGACCACAACTATCTGTTTTATGCTTGCAAAAAAATTTGGGCATAGTTATATAGTTGTAGCTAGGTATTTCAGTACATTGATATGTATATTTCTTTGTTGGTATATGTCAAACCGTTTTAAACGCAGCATATAGTATTACCTTAAAAGTGTTACACGAATAACTCGTGTTTTCGCGTATTTTTTTTTTTTTATTTTGAGCAAGTTCTTTGATATCTCTGTAGAATAATATAATTTGTTACAGTGGATACTCTATGGCATACATTTTACATACGGATATTATATCGTGCACAGTTTACTAAAGTGTAACTATATTTGCAAACACTTATCCAGTCAGAAATAAACCTGTTCGCTAATACAAAATAACTATACTTTGCTTGTGTATTAACTTATCCTGTTTTAAAAATATACTTTATGTACATGCGCAACGCAAACGAAACATAGTCTCGGAAAAAGGCAAATTTTCTTCAAGATTTGAAAAATCCAAAAAATTTGCAGATTAGAATTGAAGTATACAGGTATTCGCGCAAAAAGCATTGTTAAGATTTTGTAAAACTAAGAACATTTGATGTACGAATACAAGTGTACATCGCATAATAAAATATCTGTGAGGCAATAAAGTTAATATAAATAAGACTTGTATATTCAATACCGAAGATTTTCCTCGTCATCAAGTTTACTTTCAAAGCAAACAATTTGCCGATAAACATATATTGTTCATTTTTTTGCTGTGAAGCTGTTGCCTGTTTCGGTATGTTGTTTTTTTTATCGTAAATGCATATTTTTTAAAACTTTAATCTTTAACACTAGCTATTAGATATTACATTCCGGCTTCAAGCGATTCATAAATAGCTTATTTTTTTACAGCTTGTCTCCATCATTCGTAAAAAACTAGTAATGTTGTTATATATACAAAATACTGTATTATAGCAACATTATAAAGTATATCATTCTTTTGTGCATAAAGCGGAGGTTGTAATTTTTAGTTTTATCGCTGGCGTTATCTCTTCGTATTCTTCTGAAGAAATATGAACAATGTCGCAGTCCATTTTAGTATCTAAGGGGGAACATACATGCTTCTATTACTTTAGATGTTTTTAGAATTTTATTTGTGCGTTTTTTTTCTGTTTTTATAATAAAGTTAAATAACGCATTTTTACATCAAATTTATTAAAATTTAAAAAAAAATTGCCCGGCTTTATTTCTAAAACGGGAAGTTACGATGAAAAAACTACTTGATCGCGCGGCTTTTGTACGTTGCTATAATCTTACATGCAGCGTGAAATTAAGCCTTATATGCTACAACTAGACTTATACGGTGCTAAAATTTACGGCAAAATGCAGGCTTTTTCACAAGCTCATGGGATACGGTGTAACTTGTATATTTTTTAAAAGCCGAAATTTATTTTAAAAAGATTGATGCGAATGTCAAAAAAATAATTGTGTTATAGCAGTTGGCATTTGTTTTGTTTTTATATAAACTTATAGATAAATTAGTAATATATGTTTAAAAACTAAATTTCTAAGCCTCTAGGACTGTTTTAATGCATTGTGATGCGCATAAATGGAACGCTGTGAGGTTTAATGGCATATGTCATGTATCATACTTGACATTTTGTTTATTTTGAATAATTTAACTCGTTAAAATGCCATTACACGGATATGTGTATTGACCCGAGACTAAAAATTATAATTAAACATATGTATAAAATGAACCGAGACCAAAAATATTACAATTACCTATATATCCGCAATGAACTATGTTTTTTTTATTGAACGTCACATATATGTGTTTAGCGCACGTAGAACTAATTTTTAGAATTACGCATATACGTGTAATTATATGGGACACGTTTTTTTTTTTAAAAAACACATTTTTGTGTGATAGTAAAGCCATAACCGACACAAATTATATTTTTGTGTATGATGTAATATACGAATCTATTGAAAAGCACATATATGGTAATATCTACGACTAAAGTTGTTAAAAATTATAAATATGTGTATGTTCAAAGTAGAGAACGACACGGTACAGTTATAAACCGCAAGGACCACGCCAGACTGTCTTTTTTTTGCATTACCACCTGGTCCAAACCAGCCCGGACCTATATTTTTTATAACCGAATACATAAAATTTGACAAAAATTTTTCGTCGTGTATAAAACAGTATAAATGTCTTTTTAATTTTCTAAAAACCTCTTTTTGTTGTTTCTAGTAACTAGAAACCTGTATACTTGCTATAAAAATTGCTTGCTCTAGCTTACTACGTAAAAATAGTAAAAGTGTAAATTATCTGCCACTAATTATTTTAAAAAATTTTTTGAAGGATTGTACAGAATATTATATAATAGTCGTTAATAACTGTAGATTTTATGCATGCGACTAAGCAGTAATCAGTGGCGTAGCTAGAATGAATATTAAACGGGTCTACAAGTTTTTGTGTTGCTCAATTGTAAAATTTTACATCATTTACATAGAGAAAAATTATTTAATAGATTTTTAAAAATTAATTTTTTTTCTCTAGTCTCTATTTTTTACTATTTACACCCCTAGACAAGACTCCCCTTAAACTCAGTTAGCAAAAAAATCTTACAAGGAGGCTGCTGCGTTCTCGATCCGTACCTCTGAACACAATACTGGCAGTTACTACCTGGCTCTAGTTCAATAGACAGGGTGCAAATATTATATGGGTTTTGCAATTAAAAAACTTCTAAATTACTTTAAACGAAAAAACACAGGGCTTTTTTTTTATTGCACCTTATGTCATTTATATTGCCTGTTTTTTATACCTCGTAAAAAAAAAATTTGTATTTTTTTAATCTTTGCCATTTTTTTTGCGATTTTTTTTATTTATATTTTAGGATAACAAAATTATAAATTAAGTTGACTTAATAGTGCCACAAAATATATGATTGTTGTATACTGTATCAAGATATAATCTGTCATGTAAGCTTCTTGCTGCTTATGATTATAAAAACTCAAAAATTGATCATACAATGTTTACTGTTCTTTCAAACTCAAATAATCTTATTATTTAGCATTTTACTGTATTTTTTCGCCGTAATTACCTTCGTATTTTGCTTTTCTTAGTCAGGTTTTGCACAATGCGAAAGGCTGGTGCAAGCCTTTAGGCCAAAAAATGAGAAAGAATCGCTAGAAATCTTGCATGACAGAACTTTAAATGGGTATCCTAGTTTGCTCAATTGTTGCAAAATACCTGTTACTAATAGGGACGTTGTGTATAAAGGCCGATAACCGATGCTAAATTGCACCATCTCATATTATTTTTTAGTTTTTTTAGTCAATGCTAAGTTTTTTTGGGCACTTTACATTATAAATACAAAGGTTTTAATATTTTTTCTAAACATGGGTTTATTTATGCAAACTAAATTTTTAGCAACGGTTATAAAAAAAAGTTCAAATATAAATTAAAAATTTGCATCGCAAAGTTACAACCCCTGATACTTTCGTTGAGGTAAAATGTTGTAGTCGTGTTACTTGTTTTTGTATTATCTGCAAGAAATTTCATAAAACTACGTTTTTCTGTATTTTTTTCATTGATATAAGTATACATAAAAATACTTCTCGAAAAATATTAACCGTAACGGACTGTGCAGGGTTTTTTTTTGTAGTAAAATCTAATGAAAAACATATATGTGTATGATTAGAGTGATACCTTTCTAGAAAAAACAAATATAAGCAGGTTGAATTATCAGAATTCATCATAAAGATCATATACTACGACAACATAATGTGGTAAGAAAGAATGCATTTACATGTTTGTTTTTTATCAGTAAGCATAATATATAATTGTGCTTCGAACAGAACAAAACTAAAAACTATAAGAATGCTTGTATAAGTTCTTGTAGTCTATAGGTATATTTGCGTGTTTTTATTTGTTTGTTAGTTTCTTCTTACTTTTTTTTACACAACAAGTGTATTCCGGTCTAAAAGAGTGCTGAAAAATAAATTTTTCTTCCTTGCAACTTCAAGATTTATTCGTTTGGTCGACCTACAATTTCTAAAAAATGTATACGGGTTAAGTATTTTTTGTCAGACGTATAGTTCATAGGCCTGCTATCATATGTGTTCATTTTCTTTTTGATTTTTATTCCATTTCTGCCGATAAAGACATTATACGTAAAATATACAACAAATATAAAAAAGGATATAATAAATATATTTTTATAAAAAATAAGTACAGAAAAAATGTAAAAAATGCTATATGCGGAAACACATTATGATACAGTAAAGGCACTCTTTGACATATTGTAAATGTAAATTACATTCGCGATAAAGACTCAATATGCGTAAGAACAAACGAGCACGTAGCTTTTTTTTAAATTATATTGCAACAGTATATGAGATGTTACACTTAGCTTTTTAATGATAAATCTTTTTAAAAATAAAAGGATTTCTATTTGATCTACCAGACGAAATGATAATAATAAAAGGCTTGCACTTTTAGAACTTGTATACTAAGGAATAAACATGAAAAATACAATTTTTTTTGGTATTGCAATAAAAACCTGGGATTAAAAAAAAAAATATCTTTTATCGTTTACTTTTCCCTTTATTTTGCCATTTGTTAAAATATGCCTTTTGAATACTAATTCGTATGTTTCAATGTGCGTAGCGTACATTTAAAAATATTTGCAAACTTAGCATCATTTTAAATCAGTCTTCTGAATCCACATATCCAAATTCTACATAAAAATATATTTCAGCGAGAGTTGATTTTCTCGGGGTTTACCAATATAGCTCATTTGTTTATTAATCATGCTTTAATATAACTTAAGCCAATATTATTACGGTTTTTCTACCTCGTGCATAGCTTCTTGTTTTTTATTTTTTTTCATCAAGACAGAGCTAAAATATAAAAAAAAAATACCACTAGACTGTGCAGCAGTAAAGGGTCTTTATAATGTAGACTATAAACCATTTTTCTATTGATTTATGGTGTGATTAATGTAATTTAGCTTTAAAAATGTAGGTTGTTTTTTTTGAAACCCAAACAAGTATATTTACGCAAAAATTACTATTTTGTACAATTTAAAATACAAGAACAACTACCTATTCAAATTCGTTGATAACAAAACTAAAAGGTGACTTTTTTTTTGTTACAACACAATAAAAAATATCCTTTTTATTTCACTTAACGTGTAAATGATTACGACTTTTTATGTGCGCTAATTGCCGTATGCCAGGGTTGCACCGATGCGTCATTTGTAAATATATGCATTTTGATTATTTTTTATGCGCATGGTTTATTTATTATATTTTTTTTCGCATACCTAACTATATGGTGCAACTTTTTTATTTTTTACTTTTTTCAGCAAAAAGTAAATTGTAAAAAAGAGATACTATTCTAAGTATGTACGTCTTCTTGGTTTTTTTTCTATGTTGTAAATGACACAAGTTTTATTCGTTATCTTCTGTGTGGTAAAAAATGTCCTTTCGCGAATACAATGCAGTGAAATACATGCAAAATTTTTTGGTTGTAATTGCATAAGCCTGGCGACCTCAAGCTACTAAAATACTTTAATATCGTAATTAATGTATTTATTTACGAAAAAAATACTCGGCTCCTACAAAGTTTTTTTTTTGCGCAAATATGAACTTTTGAGTTCGAAATACCATATCAAATACAAGGCAGAAGAATCTAACTATATCAAATGCTAAATTGCATTGGAATTTTAAAACGGTTCGCTTACCGGAAAGTGAAAAATAGGTCGTCTTTTTTTGCAGTAGAATTTACGTTTTTTCATCAACGTAAGGGACTAAAACGCTTATAAATGTATCTTAACAAAATAAATAAAAAATAGAAGCACATGTAAAACTACTAAAAAAAAACACTTGGTTGATTACGTCTATCGTAGTTTCTTTGTAGAATCAACAATAAAAAAGAAGATTATTTATAGCAACTAACAAGTTATATGTTTCGCACGATGTTTTTACAATTTGTATTTTATGAAAACTGACATATTTGCAAGGCATGTAAATCTACTTGCGATGCGATTAATTGTATTTTCTTTAATGAAACGTTTATATTAAACAATCTACGTAGATTTATTTTTTCTTAATGTTATTTTTATGGAGGTTTTAAAATAAAGGACCACATAAATACATAACAATTGACTTTTTACGCCGATACAAACGTGTTTTTGCATTTTGTGTATTGTAAAAACAAAATTGTAAATGGCTGTGTTTTTAAACACATTTTTTGTTCTATCTGACTGTTTCAAGCTTTTTTGTGTTAGACAAAGTCTATTATATAGCACACAATAGTAATAACCGCATAGGATTAGTAACAAAATTAAAGAAATCTGTGTTCTTACAACATACAAAGAAACATGATCTAGGCGTTGTTTCAAAAATAGCATAAGACGATTATAAATTCTTATTATTTTTTTTTTTACAAAATAAAAAGTTAAAATAAGGGATGGGTAACAATATTGCTAATAATTTTACAAATTTAATTTATAATGATATGATGAAAATTTCATCTGAGAAATATTACTTGAAACTACAATCTCGATAAAAAAGAATAAATAAAAGAGTCAAATTAAACATGTTGCATAACAAAATTTGCATGTAATTTTATACTTAAGTGTTCAGCTGCAATTTTTTTTGTCGCAGTATCAGAAGATCATATTACCATCCACAACCCCAAGTATGTATTTGTTTAATTATATGCATGTTTACTGGTTGTATAGACCTTTTCATGCTTTTTATGTGCATAATTGCGCTATTTATCTAAATAGAAAATGTAAGAAAACGCATTTTCTTTTGTTTTAATTGCGCTTAATCTTTCAAAGACAATATTGAATATTTATTATTAGGGCTAGAAAAAATATGAAAAAAATGCATATTTTTATGCCCAAAAAGGACCAAAATATGCAAAAATATGCAAATACTTTTCTTTTTGTATGAATTTTGATTC